>JAECUM010045527.1:0-44475 GCA_016617855.1 Megalonaias nervosa
TGTTTTCTTTCATAATACAAGTAATTCACTTTTTAAAAGCCGAAGTTCGCGTTTTTCTTTCTTTAATGGTAAAAAAATTACATTCAAAAGAAACAAAATACATGTTTTGTTGTTTTTTTTAATGGTAAAACTTATCACATTTTAGTAACCAAAGATTATATTTTTCTTTAATGATTAAACATATTTACATTTACAAAATCAAAGTTTGTTTTTCTTTAATGGTAAAAAGTATTTATATTTTTTAAAATCGTGTTTCTTCTTTCGTGGTACAAAACTCTCACATTTAAAAAAACTGTTCATATTGTTTTCTTTATGGTTAAACAATTCACGTCTCAAAAATCAAAGTTAATGTGTTGTCCTTTCATGGTACAAATATTTACATTCGTAAAAAAAAAAAAAAAACTCTTATTTTTCTTTTCTTGTTGAAAAAAAACAACAATACATTAACATCTAAAGAAATCTGGGTCTTTTGATTTGTGATTACCCTCTTCTTACGATTTTTTCATTCCTGAGTATTAAACTGATTCGAAATATACTCGAGAAATTCGACATACCGTATTTGGTTAGGAACTACATTTGCATGTTTGAATTATGCTCAAAAACAAATGCCACATAAAAATCTCTGTAATAAATTAAGCCTTTATTCTACGGCCTCAATAGTGTCGTGGTAGCACACTGTCGCTTTGATAACTGTAACACACTTGCGCCTAGCGGCATTGTGACACCACACTCACTTCGTGTCTTTGATGGCCGAAATTTGATCCCAAGTTCCAGTATGCACAAGGGTGAAGATGATTCCAATTCAATGTCCGAGGTTTTCTCCGGGTTCAACCATTACAAAAAGACCACATTCCATGATCAGCTGAGCTGTGAAGAATGAATAATATAGTTGTGAGAAACTTATTGTACAATCGAAATGAACATGATTTAAATATTGTCAAGATGTACTTGCATGCAAAGTTTAATTAAAATCCAACGATATTATTTATTTGAATTGTTTATATACGAGCCATTATACAGAGTTATAAAAAAAACCATGTTGTGTTAATCTGTTTCAGCTCAGTGTCACGAGAGACTTCGTTGCACTCATTCATGGCATTTTCCGTACAAGCACTCAAACAGGTCTTTTAAAAATATTTTAAAAATAATTTCATAATCTTTTGCCTTATAATATTTACAAGCCAAATGGCCCCAAACTTCACACCAAAGATGTAGGGTGGTGATTATTGACCCTGTCTGATACTGTGTTCAAAAGCAACCTGACACAAAGTTTGGTCTATGTTTACAACGTACTAATCACATTAATTTAATGATTAAAAAGCCTAAGAACTACCCCTTTGACTTTGACCCTATCATCATAGGGACTGGTTATCAGACTCTTCCATGACATTGCTGAGATATATAAGATACCAAGGTAAGTTCACAGACCATTAAAGATTAAAAACCTAGTCATAATCACTGATGTCAATGCTATTATCAAACTGATTGTCAAACTTGTATCTGAGAAGCAGTTGAAATGCACTCACACATCATATATAATCTAGGTTACAGTGTTTAGAAGCATGGGATAGCACAACAATACCGGAACCTGCAGTGACCTTCATCAAAAAGAAAAGTAAATAATGAGCAAATATGTTGCAGAATGAATTGACTGCTTTACCAAAAGAATCTCAAGGACAATCATAATTATAGGTTACTGCATTTTTATGGGAAAATATGAAGTATTTTTTTTCTCGGATTAATACTGAATGACGTTTGGGAGTGAGTGTTCATCCAAGAAAACAAGTTCATATTTTCACATACAAAAGCAGTAACCTTTATATTATATACTCATTTTCGTATTCTACCTAAGGCTTATTTATAAAAAATACACTACAAGAAACAAAGTAATTGAATTTATACTGCATTCAAAAATAAATATACAACTGTAGATTCATCAATACACAATAACAATATTAATGAGCACATAGCTCCGCCCAGTGACCTTTGAACTTCGTCGCACGCTCGACAGTAATTTTAAAAGGATTTGTCGTTTTGGTCTACTTGTAATTGAAATGTATAGTCATATTGTGAATGAATGCGCATGGAATTTGTTTCTATGTTGATCCGATTCAATTTTGCTTTTCTGATTATGATGGACTGGATTATTGGGTCAATTCAGTTCAGTAAGAAGAATGGATTTCAGCTGGAAATGTAGTTGAAATTTCAGTACACTTTCAGTGTGAATCAAGTTTTGCAGGATATGTAATTCGGATTTGCACAACTAACTAAGAAAGTGATCCGTTTATAATCTTAAACTACAAAGATGTCAAAGTTATTAATGATAAAATTGACAAAACCTTTGAAAAGATTCTCATCAAGTTAGAAAAATATACCCACACGATCTGGATGGACACTTGACAGATGCGTGCTGTTTGAAGTGCATATTTCCCTGTGACAACTTACTTATTCATGGGTGAAGGTTATATTCCCAACACCAGCAAGCATTCTACGGCAATCTGTGATCAATGCGAGAAATGATGACAATGTGGACTTTGAATGATTAAAAAAAAAAAAAAAAAAAAAAAAACAAAAAAAAAAAAAAAAAAAAAAACTCTGCTTTCCCAACCACTTAGGTTCAGTCAAATACAACACAAGCTGCGAAACAAGTCCGTTTTTGGCGTGGTCCCCATCAGAATTACATCATCTGAGGGACCCCCTGGTTCTAAAGTGAAAGGGTTTTTATGTATTTGTTTTTTTCCAAGTGTATATGCATTATGTATTTTAAACAATTTTGATTTAAAATTTTGTAATAGGGTTTGTACACCAATTCAAATTTCCAATTTGTTTATTTATAGTCTTTTTTATAAATATTTATATACCATATTATTTTATTATCAGAAGAAAGGAAATTTTTAGTTTTTATCTCTTGCTACTATAGCATAAGCTGCTCGATTTCGTTCATATCTACTAGACACATGGGGCACGTGCACAAACTGCGCTCTCAATAGTGAGCGCCATGTGCACGTGCCACTCAATTCCTATGAGTCCTACTCACTAATGTTTTCCACACATTTTGTCATATCGATTAATTTAATTTAGATTTGTATGTAGTTATTAACATTTTTTCCATTATCCTTAATTTCCATAATTAATAGACACACTTTCCTAATTTTCCATGATTAGTAAAAGTATATTATCTAAAGCTTTTTCCATATCGATTAACTTAATTTAGATTTGTATGTGGTTGTTAACATTAAATTCCATTATTCTTAATTTTCATATTTAATAGTCACATGATTTGTAAGGTATTATCTAAAGCTTTAGTTTCCATTTCAGTTTGTCTATGCACTTACTTTTTAATTTTATCAGCTGCAGAAGATATAGTAAAGAACAGTATAGGCGGTCAAAAATTCTAGTAACTGTCTGTTCGTCTAGTCAAGCTCTGTATCTCTATTTAACATAAAGTCTTTCTACATTGCAGTTTCGAAAAATCCTCTTTCAATTCACAGGTATATATTCAGTATCTGATAACAAAAGTTACAATAACAATATTGAAAGTAGTCCTTCATAATTGAATTAGCAAATTCAGTTCCTTTGTCTTTCTATCAGTGTATTGCATCCAAGTTATATAAACAGTTCCTTTATCTTCATTTTCTTCATTTTCCTAAGGCATATCCATTAACGTTTCATTCATTATCCATATCTTATTTTAACAAATTTCCGTTTTCAACGCATGTCGCATCTTTTCCAATTCAGTTCCTTTTTTACCTCATTTTTTCATTTAAATTCATAATTTCTTCTTATATGCTGATTCTTAGATGTCCGTGTGTTCTCGGGGCAGTCCATCTTAGTTTCCCTCTCTGCTCGGTGAATTAAACCATTTTTCCGGCTTCTATCTTCCGTGCAGTGGCAAACTTCCTTAGTATTCTTCTTCTTGAGAAATTTCCTTGGATCATCAGAGGGACCATCCCGTTGGACCAAGTCATTTGCAAAAATTTATTTACCAATGACTTCTCTTGTCCAACAGGAGTTTAAGAATCAAGTCCCATGCGGTAATTGACCCACTGTTCTATGGTGCGGCGGGCAACCTGAACCACCAAACTTTGTAGAGATATTTCTTAACTCGCTTGAGTTTACAGTGAAATGAATAAGGCAACAGCTCTAATTGCCCACAGACATAACTATGACTATCAATGACAGTGAGTTTTCTGAATACACTCTTTGCTTGATCTGTAATGGTGATTTCATCACCACTGACACCAAAGTATGCAATCACTACCACATCACTGGCGTATACAGAAGGGCTGCTCACAGCACATGCAATCTAAGCTGCAAATTAAACCAAGCAGACCAGAAATTCCTGTGGTGCTTCATGATCTGTGTGGGTATGATGGCCATATAATAATGCAAGCAGTAGCATCAAAGTCAAAGGCACCAATAAGTGTTATCTCCAATAATATGAAAAATATATGACACTTATGCTGGGTCAGCTGCAGTTCATTGATTTACTGCAGCTTCTGAATTCTAGCTTGGGCAAGCTACTTAAAAATCTAGCGAGAATATTGTATCACTAACACTAACTTGTTACCTATACAAGGAGTGTACATGGGTGGATAGGAAAAGTTTGATTAGACACAGCTACTACTGATTGAGGCATTTTATTTGTCATTGTCTCGCGAAGGTTTTTCCACCAATGGCTATGTACACGCAAACAAACTCTGATCCACATTAAAATACCAAAACATGGGGCACTTGTATTAAGAACAAATGTCTTGCTGCTCACGGATATGTTCAAAGCATTCCTTGACAGTTCTATGCTAATGTACAAGTTTGACCGTGTACATTACTTTACGTCATAGGCAATGGCTTTGGATGCACTTTTATAAAAAATAAACATGGAGTTGGAACTGCACACTGATGCTGATCTGCATTTGTTTATTGATCACTCACTTGATAACAGAATATCAATGGCAAAGCCATCATTATGCACTAGCAAACTGTACCAATTTGAATCTGCTGTCCCAAACAGGTACATCATGTACCTGGATACCAACAACATATCTTCAAGCAATGATGCAACCCCTGCCTGTTGGTGGTTTTGAATGGATTGATCCCTTTCACATACATGTGGAAAAACAAGTACATGAGTACTATAACAGCAACCATTGATAGTTATTTGAAGTTGATCTATAATACTGTAATTAACTTTACCACCCATAACGATTATCCACTAGTACCGGACGCACTGGTACTTCGTCAGTGGTTGTCCCCTTATCAGTATGAAACTGTAGATGAATCCGGACACAAGTTTACTAATTCACCACCATGCTCGTGCCCCATCTTCGGATTAAAAAAGAAATGTGTAGTGTGAGTACGAAATCTGTAGTTGTATTTGAGATTGGGAATGCATGTAAGCAAGTCCATTTGGTGCCTGGATTTCGTAAACAAGCTTGGATTTATACAAATCTGCTAATGGCTGATATATTCGGCAAAACAATAGAGAATTTGCAAAACCAAATTTGAGTCGACATTGTTATGGAAAGTGAACAAGATAAGCTTCAAAGGCTCATCGAGTACCAATTATTTTTATTCAGGAAGAAGATGGAATCATTCCTGTATGTAGTAAACAATCAATACTTATGCTGATAAAACCTACGTATGTTGGCAGGTCAGTAATGGACTTAACTAAGCTGCTCATGTACAAGTTTTATTAGCACCAAATAAAACTGTTTTACCAGGATTATGTTAAGATACTTGATACATACACTGATTCTTTGTTGATGTATATAACCAACTATATATATATATATATATATATTGATTTTGCATGAAACACACTCATGAACTTATTTGAAAATATGGAGTATCCACTGCATCAAAATGGCAAAAGGAGTTTCATGCTTGTATGGACTGACACAAATGAAGTTAGAGCCAATCCTCTTACCTACATTAGTTTGCATAAAACAACTGATACCATCAGCCCTTTATGGGTGTTATGTTTGGTTGAAAGTCAGATGCAATGAGTTAAGAAAGATTGATGTATTTCACCATAATTTGCACCAAACTTATACAAGGATTTTCTCAAACCACAATATCAGGAATGAGAGAAAGTTTACTGGGGATAAACAGAATTGTATTGGAAATTGATAAAAGGAAATAAATATTTTGGGCAAATTATGCCATCTTCAAGAAAAAGTAGAGCATATAAAAAATATTTTTATTCAGATTATACCTATATCTTTCTAGAAAATGTTACAATACATAAAGGTTTTATTTCCAATATATGTAGCATATTGAACAAATATAACATTTATGAATTTATTGAAAATATAGTTACACACAAAATATTTATAGGAAAAATACAATGGAAACAAATTATAAAACATGCTGCTCATAAATATGGAAACAAGTGTTGTGCCATACTGACATGTCTACAAAGATTAAAAAATGTTCATACTTCTATAAAACCTCCATTTTATGTCAAACTCTAAAAACAATAAGAGAACTACAGTTAATTACATACACTGCAAATATTTTGATCTCTGTTCCAAATTAATACTATACAAGTTTGTAAACAATGCACAGATGTAATAATCCATGCATTTATTTGCTGTCAAGCACTGTGGGATAAAAGATAAATATTTTAGACATATATTATAAATAATTTTGACATTCATCTTGGTTTGTTCCTTCATAATAAATCAGAAGAGGAATTTATTCAACATTTCCTGGGTAGGGAATTTCCCAGTAGTATCAGTTTAGATGAGCCTGAAATACTAAGAAATTTTATAACATCTGCTTCAGTGTTCTCATCATCTGTAATGCAACGATTCTTTTCTTAATAAAAAGATAAATTTTTAAATAATCCAAATTTGGAAGACATGTGATCATAGGAAACATGATAGTCATATGTTCTTGCATGTTATTTTTAACATATAAAATACTACTTATTGTACAAAATTAATGATAATGTGTACAAAAAATAACTTAATAAGGTTTCACAGGATTATGACTTACTTTGTAATAAATATAGTTATCTCATATAAGAATCCTCAAAGGGAAACTCAGATTCTAAGAGACTTCTCTCATGTTATCTTAGCTAATTGTATTTAACTACACATATTGCATTTGGTTTCTTTTTTTCCCTCTATTACTTTATCCTATGTTTGTATCTTTATCTCTGAAAAGAGGAAATAAAGATTGATGATGATGCACATAATGAGAAAACTCAGATCATGACATAAAACATGAAGTGATGACAATTTCTCTACAAAGTAGAATTTAAGCAGCCCATAATGGCTGTAACTGGAAACAGAATGAAGTACATTGCACGTGTACAAGTTGTTCAACAATCTCTTGCTTAAACCTAATGGAAGGACAAATTCTTATCATGCAGTATCCATCTGAAAAAAGCACCAGCTACTCAATAGCAACAGGTTTTGTATTATTGACATTAAATGTTATATTCTCTCCCCCTCTCTTGAAAAACATTATTATTCTAACAAATGAAATACTGATGAAATTTTCATGTTTCTTTTGTAGGAAGTTCAGCAACTTTTGTCATGAAAATCTAAATCTTTTGCCAGCATAATCAGTCAAAACTAGCATACAGCTAATCACTCAATCTTCAAGGCGATACGAATAAATATAGGTATGATCATGTAAGTAAGATTTACTTGTAGGACAAGATTTATAAATGTTTAATATTAGTCCTTACATTTGTATCCTTGCTGTAAATCCAATGGTTTCTAATTCTCTTTCTATGTGTGTGTGTGTGTATGCCAAAGTAAAATTTTCCCACATTTGATTATTGCACTATATTAAACAAGAGTACAGTGAATGACCCATATTTTAATAGTCCTTTCAACAAGAAATTTATTCAAGGTTAACAGTTATTCTGCAAAACCTATTTTTCTTTAAATCCCAAAGACTCTGACCTTCAATCTTTTGACTGAAAAATCAACAAGCCTTTTGTATACCTAAGTTAACCATCTTTGGTTAAGGCATACTGTCTAGAACTAAAACAAAAAACACTTTTCTTCTTCAATTACAGTGACCATGACCTTTGATTTTTTAAATCCCAAATCAGTAGAATTCTTTATTACTCATAGTCTAGGACATTCACAAACCTTGGTTAAGATCCTTGGTCAAAAAGTAAAATTTTACAGGCTTTTAAAAGTACAAGCCATCCCCAAGATTTGGCCGAGGTCACTGATGTAGAACTAATGTGATTGTGCTCAAACTATTTTTCTTCCTTCAGTCATAGCAAACCTGACCTCTTACCTATTGTTTCTGAAATCAACAATCTTCTTCATTGCCAAATATGCAGGCCATCCATAAAGTTTGGGAATGTTAGAGTGTGAAGAACTCAAGCTATTTGCTTGAACAAAACAGGAAACAGTATGTGTGTATAGGGTTTAAAGGTAAATCAGCACAATTCTGGCCCTATAGCACCAAGTTAATGTAACAATAAGGCAATGAAAACAAAAATCCATACTCTCTTCAAAAGTCCAAGACCTTCAAAACTGGAACACCATAACAGAACACATCCCAATGCAAAAACGGTTACCTTCAAAAAGTTTGGTCTAGGTATGTGATATTGAACTGATCTTAATGCATAGAAGCCATTTTTCTCCTTTCAGTCCCAGTGACCATGACTTGCGACTTCTTGACCTGAAAATCAATAGACTTCTGCCTTTTCCACCAGTGCAAGCTATCCACAAAGTTCAACCCTTGACTTCTGACTCCAAAATTGATAGGGTACTTCCTTACCCCAAGGGAAAGCATTCTACAAAGTTTAGTAACTATACATGATAGAGAATTTAAGTCATTGTGCATACAAGGAAAAGTGAAAGAATGGATGGAAAGACACGGTGGAGCATATTACCATCTGTCTGTCTGTCTGTCCTATCATATTGGCAAAGCATATAGAAAGAATCCTTTGATGGGATTGGTCCTCTACTGGGCAAAAAGAATTTTCAGAAATTTAAGATATGACAATTTCTTCCTCCTGACTGTCTGGTGTTAAAACAATATCTGACATTCTTCAGTGATAAAGCAATACTGAAATCAGCTGCTGTAATACACATAATGGATTTCAGCTTGGCACCATTTTCATTCTGGACAAAGAAGAAGCTTTTTGGTGAAAATCACACACCATAATGGTCATGCATTCTGAGGTAGAAGTGACAAATAGATTTTTAAGACAGTGGACATGGAATCCATACTGGAGGCATGACTGGCACCAATTTCATTTAGGATCAAGTAGGTATCGTAAGTATATTTTTGAAAACCCAATGCTGATATAGCCATCAATTTGGAGAGGATCAGAGACAATATTTTCAAGATGTGACTTTCCATTTAGGATGAGTAGCAGTAACAAGATTTTCAAGATGGCTGCTGTTGTGGCCATACTGGATGTCAGGTCAGCACGATTTTTATTTCAGACCAGCTGGACACCATACAAGTCTTTTACCCATTATGAGTAGAGCATTCTTTCAGGAGGAGTAGTGATAACACAGTTTTCAAAACAGCTGACATCAGTGTATCCCCAAGGGGTGCAAGATTGTGAGTAAAAAAATCAGCCTGGTGTCAGAACTGCAGGTCAGATTGAGTAAAAACAAAACTTGCTGTCAAAACTGGAGGTGAGATTAAAACTTGGGGGGGTCTCTGATGCACAAATGAGGGTAAAGGGAAACACTGTGGTATGCCAGCCATAATGAACATCCAAATAGCACAATATTCAATTAAGACCAGCTAGACTTCATAAATGTCTTTGAGTGAAAACCCCATGTTGACATGACTGTCCATTCAGGAGGAGTAGTAATAACAAGAATTTCAAAATGGCTGCTGTGGTGGCCATACTGGATTTCCAAGCAGCACCATTTTCATGCAGGACCAGCTAGAACATGGGATGAATGTGTATGTAAATTATCGTGGCAATACTTAAAGCAGTTTCATTGGATAACAAATTTGTGCTAATGATCTGATGGATGACCAACAACAGACAACAGACAATCCCATAAGTTTTTTGTAATATGATCAACAAAAATACATGTATAAAGGCTCTCTTTTCATACTGTCATTTTTTATCACAGAAATACTCAATATTAAACATACTGTCTTTTATTCACTGTTAAAAAAGAGCTATCCAAAAACAGAAATGAGTTTTATCCAAAATAGAAAATAAGAGTTTTATCCAAACATAGAAAAAACCAAGCAGTATTAAAGAACCAACAAAAAGCTACAGTATGCACAGATCATATTTTCACAATATATTATGTATTGCACATCTGCAAAAAGTCAACACACAAATAGTTCATTACAATTTGAGTCATCAACACATAAATAATCTGCTAGAAGTTTTATTTCAACATACAACAACATTCCTACCATTATTTTTTACTACAAACTGTTAAATACTACCTCATATAATAATCTATAAGTGTATCAAACCCCATATCTTCTCTGTGTGATTAGTAAGGGACTTACTTATGTCCTAGCATGTGATGGGCATAGATGAAAATGATCAATACATTCTACAGACTGAATCCAGGAAATCTAATTGTACATTACATTCATGCTAACTGGTTTTAGGTTTGTATAAAGTTGTTTTAGACTTTTGTTGTGACATGCACAGAGTGTTAATGGATCACTACTGCATAAAATCTTTACATCACTTTGATTTTTTGGTTTGATTCAAAATGTCCAAAAAAAATTAAATTTAAGCTTGTGCTGATCTAGAAAGGCTGCAAACTGTTTAAATATGCATCAAACTTCAATGTAGGTCTCCATGTCTAAACATAGAGATTGTTGACACAAAATATGGTCACATCACAATTCAAAATGGTAATCTAAAGCACAAACAGCATGAGTGGATGTTTATATGTTCACTTTAATTATTGTGATAATAAAATACTGCTACTGCCCATGTGATAAAAGAGTCTTAATACATAGTAATATATCCTACTTGAAGAGTAAAGCAGCTTTTATATGCAGCTTTCAAGCAGTGGATAAAGCAAATCATTTTGTTGAATTGGGATAGTGTAGGTCATCTCAAAGTGTTACCAACAGAAAGTTTATGTTACCACATCTCTCTCTCTCTCTCTCTCTCTCTCTCTCTCTCTCTCTCTCTTGTAAAATAATATAAATAATAACACTGTCAAATTATCACAGATATAAGCATTCTGTTTCACTCTCTAAATGTGGGTTTTAGTTTAAGATTTGGCAAGAAATATATGCATTTTGGAATGTGACCATAACTTGGTGGCTAAGATCATGACTTCATTCCTCTGATGAAGGCCTTCTGATAAGGTCCAAAGGCCTTGTGATAAGGTCCAAAGGCCTTGTGATAAGGCCCAAAGGCCTTGTGATAAGGTCTAAAGGCCTTGTGATAAGGTCCAAAGGCCTTGTGATAAGGTCCAAAGGCCTTGTGATAAGGTCTAAAGGCCTTGTGATAAGGTCCAAAGGCCTTGTGATAAGGTCCAAAGACCTTGTGATAAGTCTAATGCTAAGGAGTCATGAACTTGTTCGATACAGTAGGTATCTATTCTTATTTCATTAAGATTATAGAAGTTGCAAAAAGCCAATGTATAAATTTCTACAGTGTTGGATAATACTATTTTTAATAGGTTTAAGTTACAGACAAGACATCCGAAGAAAGCAACCTTCAGATGACTGTTACCAAAAAGGATCTTGAGAGTGGTACAAGAAACACCATCCAAATATTTTATTTTCATTGCTTGTAATGCTACTGAACTACAGCCCAACTATAAATAACAATATTGATTTTTTACAAATATAAAAGTGGGTTATGTGACACGACCTTAGGTCAAGATGCATGAATACATTATTTCATCTCACTATCCTTGAGAATTTGTGAGCAACAGGTTAGACAAAAAATAGACACAAAAACAGACAATGTTAATCTATGATCTAAATACTGATGAAAAAAGTATTCAAATTAAGATGACACATTCAAAAGTTATGAGTTAAACATACATTAATTAAACTACCTTTAATGACTTGTGAGTTACAGTCCTAAATAAAAAGTTGGTAAGCTTCACATATGAGTTTGATCTTACTGACAGGACATTGCTATTAATATACAAGACAGGTACAACTGATACACACATCAAACCATGATTTTACAGGGAGAAAACATTTCATTCAGTGATCTTTAGCCAAAATTTCTGGGCCACATTTTGGATGCACACACAATTATACTGATCTGACATCTGGCACCAGGCCTTACAGATAGGCCAATAAAGCACCAAGTGACAACATCAAGTCATAATATGTATTGCTATACCAAGTTTTATGTCTATTACTGCATTCAAATATTTGCAAGCTACAGCTCCAAACAAATATAGCAATGTCCACCTATGACCTTCAACTGCAAACCATGAAAGCAGCAAATTTGACACCTTTGTCTTACATATGTGTACCAGTGTTCATACCATTACTTTATCAGATTCAGAGTTACAAAAAGCAAAGTTAAGTAACTGTAACCTAAATATGTGACACTGATCTTCAAGAAAGGATAAAGATCTGATAAAGTTTACAAAATATTGTAGATGATGATATCAATGAAAGCATCACAATCATCTAGACCAGATGTAATCATGTTCATTAAATGTTGAAAAATATAAGGCAAACCTTTCATCCCAAACAGCATCAATTTATATTCATAAAGTCCATCTGGAGTCACAAAAGCCAAAATTTCCTTTGTCCCTTCCATCTGTGAAATTTGCCAGAATTTTTTCAAAAGGTCAAACATGGTGACATACTTGACATTTCCAATTTTATCAATGCAGTAATCGATTATTGGCAATTGAAATGAATCTGTTTTGGTCACACTGTTCACTTTTCTATAGTCTATGCATATGCAGAAACTATTACCTGGTATTGATACAAGTATACACGGTGAATTCCAGAAACTATTACCTGGTATTGGTACAAGTATACACAGTGAACTCCAGGAACTATTACCTGGTATTGGTACAAGTATACACGGTGAACTCCAGGAACTATTACCTGGTATTGGTACAAGTATACACGGTGAACTCCAGAAACTATTACCTGGTATTGGTACAAGTATACACGGTGAACTCCAGAAACTATTACCTGGTATTGGTACAAGTATACATGGTGAACTCCAGAAACTATTACCTGGTATTCATACAAGTATACACAGTGAACTCCAGGAACTGTTACTCAGATTAATGAAATCATTCTCCAGCAAATACTAAATTTCCATTTTCAAACATTCTTGTTTGAGAGAGTTCATCCTGTATGGATTCTGTTTTACAGGTGTGGAATCTACAATTTCAATGTCATGGTAGATTTCATTTGTTTGTGTAGGAATATCTGGAAACAAGTGCTCATGTTCAAGTAATAACTGTTTTAGTTCATCATTTTCTTGCTGATGCTGATGTGAAAGTTTCTGGTCCAGATTATTCATTATTTCTGAATTCCAAAGATTGGTTACACCAAAGTCACTACAGTCTAATTGCATTCCATCGCTTTTCTCCTCACTGTGTGGGACAGGTACAACCAAACTGACTGCATGATTAACTTGGCTACCTCTATTAACATACCAGTACTACTTTAATATTTTTACATCCCAGGAGTATTAATATTGTAATTTTAACTCAACCAATTTCTTTCTAACTTTGTAAGGACCATAATACCTAATCTGAAGAAAAGTTTGCTCTTGTTGTAGGGTTTAACGCCATTTATCAGCACAAGATAGGCTATACATGGCGGCCAGTATAAATGGTGGAGGAAGAACCCGAGAAAGAACCACCAACCCACGAGAAGTTACTGGCAAGCTTTCTCACGTACTCACATTGGCCAAGCTGGAGACTTATACCCATGCAGACAGAGGTGAGATGGCAGTGATCCATAACAGTGAGTGCTTTAGACCACTTGGCCACTCGGGGACCCCACTTTCTTGGTACTGGGCATTTTTTAAATTATGTAGCATGAGCAAGAGAGACTGACCTCTATCACAAGACTTAAAAGTTCTCTTCATTATAGTTTTGTTGTACCTTAATTTCATTTTTAACTTGAATTGCTGAATGCCTAATTCATGCATAACTTGCTGGAAAAGTCCAGACATAAAATTTGACACTTGATCAGACTTGACTGATTCGGGAAAGCCAAATTCAGTAAAAACTTTATCAAAACTTATACTATTCCTTCAGTTTTAATATTCCTCTAAGGAATTGTTTCAGGGAATCTTGCAGATGTACACATTATGGTCAAAAAGTATTGGTTGCCAGACTTGGTCTTCGGTAAGGGACTGACAAGGTCTACCATTATTCTCCTGAATGGTTCATCAAATGCAGGAATAGGTTGCAGATGAGACTTAGGTATCTTCTGATTGGGTTTTCCTAAATTTTGACAAGTGTGACAAGATCTGCAGTATTTACAAACATCTCCCATATAAAACTTCAAGTCAGTTTCAATAGGTTGGAAGCATTTAGTTCCAGTTTATGTGTTGTATGTTCTGCTAATTTCTTCTTTCTCCATCTCCTTAATGAGATAAACTGCATCTGTACAGATGATTTCTCCATCTCCTTTATGAGATAAACTGCATCTGTACAGATGGTTTCTCCATCTCCTTAATGAGATTAACTGCATCTATACAGATGGTTTCTCCATCTCCTTAATGAGAT
The DNA here is from genome assembly GCA_016617855.1 of Megalonaias nervosa. Lineage (NCBI taxonomy): Eukaryota > Metazoa > Mollusca > Bivalvia > Unionida > Unionidae > Megalonaias > Megalonaias nervosa. The sequence goes on from JAECUM010045527.1 coordinate 14,664, forward strand.
AAACTGCATCTGTACAGATGGATTCTCCATCTCCTTAATGAGATAAACTGCATCTGTACAGATGGTTTCTCCATCTCCTTCATGAGATAAACTGCATCTGTACAGATGGTTTCTCCATCTCCTTAATGAGATAAACTGCATCTGTACAGATGGTTTCTCCATCTCCTTAATGAGATGAACTGCATCTGTACAGATGGTTTGTCCACAAAACACATTTCTTTTTCTGGGATATTGGTTTTCTTTTTCTGGGATATTGGTTGTCATCATTCTCAAATTTACATGGAATCATTGGCTTCTATGGGAACAGGAACAGTTCTTCAAATATGTATACCTTATTCCTGTGTGCTATTTATAGAACTTAAACATGATGTTGATACTTTCCAAATCTGAAAGTTTGACTTCATGTATGTAAACCCAAATGTTTGACAGTACTTAATGAGTCCAAAAATTGTGTTTTTATCATGGCTAAAATTCCCTTTAGTTTTCAAGAATTTTATATTTTTTTATATTATGCATTTGGGCACCTTTAAAACACAAATTCCCTGATTTCCACCTCACCACCCCGTCTTAGACAAATAATAAGAATGGAATTATACTTGTTCCAGCAGGCATTATTGCAATGTGTTGATGTTAGAGGGCATCACATTCATTATAATTTAAAGTTATCACATCCATTGTAATTTAAAGGTATCACATCCATTGTAATTTAAAGGTATCACATTCATTGTAATTCAAACATTATCACATTCATTGTAATTCAAAGGTTACCACATTCATTGTAATTCAGAGGTTATCACATTCATGGTAATTTAAAGGTTATCAGAGTCATTGTAATTTAAAAGTTATCACATTCATTGTAATTCAAACATTATCACAGTCATGGTAATTCAAAGGTTATCACATTCATTGTAATTCAAAGGTTATCACAGTCATGGTAATTCAAAGGTTATCACATTCATTGTAATTCAGAAGTTATCACATTCATGGTAATTCAAAGGTCATCACTTTCATTGCAATTTAAAGATAACAAGTGTGCTATATGAGACTGAAAGGTGAATATACTGGTGTTCATTTACAGCTTCATTTCTCCATGAACCTTGTAGACAAAAGCACATTAAATATTTATAATATGTTATATAAACATAAATAATGATGATGACTCATAATTGCAAATACAAGCATAAATAATTTGTACATAAAGGATGCTACTGCTCTCTAATCAATTCTGTTAAAACTAACATGGCCTTTTTAAAGAAGGTATTGAAAATTTTTTTAGAGTAACAGCCAAAAGCAAAAGTAACCCCAAGCCATGGTCTGATGAGTTTGCCTCTGCTAGTCAACTTAGTTCATTTTCCTGTTCTTCAGAATCTGGTGGCCTGTTCAGAGCCCTATTAGTGTCTTCTCCATTTCTTTGTTCTAAAAGTATGAAAAACAGAATCTAGTTAAAGTGTTTGGTATTTCCTTTTCATATTTTCTTTAAAAATGTTCCTTAAAAAGTCCTCATTATGTATATCACACTTTTTGAAGACCCTAGTAGATTTTCACACTCATGCTTGTCTGAATGCTGTTGCACACCACTAGAAACATAATGTATGCAAGGTAATGTTTTATTGATGGCAAAAGATAGCCTCTGAAAACTTTCAAAGTTAAAAGGAAACACTTGCAGCAAGGCTGGACTATATGTCTCGCCTAAACTGTTATTGATGCAGTTTGAGGAAATTTTGTTGAGGTAGATACTGAGTATGTCTATGGGTCTGGAGTTTATTTTTCATACAATACATATTACGTGACCTGGCCGGTATGTTAATCATAGGATGCTTACTATCAAAATTTCTACGCAATCCTGCTGGATCACAAGCAGGTTTTAGCTGTTGTTTAATTCACTCATTCTTGCTGCTCATTATTTCCAAGACCTTTCGACTACTTCACATTTTTTTCAAAGTGAAATGGATGTATAGTTTATGTAAAGAAATGATTCATAAGAACTACAATACTTAACCATTGGTCTCATCCTTCTTTCCTTTTCTGTTTTTCAAATATACAAAAACTGCAGCAACTATTATGAGCAGTCCAGCAAATACTATCGCAACGATGACCACCACAATGTGTGACTCACTGCTGACTACTCTATCATTGTCCATTTTAACTGAAAAAAAAATATATACATATAAGACAGCTTCCAGTACTTGATAATAAAACTGTTATTCCTCTTCCAAGAATCATCTAATTACCCACTTCATTTCCCCACCAATGCACACATCGTGATGTTATGTAACTTCTGCTCCAATGAATATCAAAATCATGTTTTATGCACAAGATTTGAGTGGACCTTTCTAAAGACCAGTGTACTTCCAGTAGATTTTTCATGGAATATAGGAGCTGAACTGAATTTCAACTGCCCTGAATAGCCTATCATGTGCTGGAAAATGGCATTAAACATAAACAACCAACATTCTTTTCCAGTTGATTACACATTACCTGCTTAATGAACCAATTGCCAGCTTAATCCTGTTGAGGTTGTAACAAGCCTAGTACCTCCAGTGGTATATTGCAGTTGATATAATAAACCCACTGTCATTTTTATCATGCAGTTGATGTAACAAACCTACTGCCAGTTTAATTTTGCAGCAGATATAACGAACCTACTGCCCCACAGAGAGGAATAGCAACCTTCCCCTTCAAGCCTAATCAACTAACTGCCACCTCAATAATCCTGACTTTGTCAATAACATTGTATAGTACACAATTCAAAGTCATAAAATAAGTGTTATGCATGTACAAAAAGCAGTATTTCCTAAAATAGCCACAAAAACTTAAACCTGGTTCTTATGTAATTTGCAGTCAACACTAGTGAGATAAAATTGATATATGTGTATATCTGATTAAGATATTGAAAAAATAAATTTAAACAACTAAAATTTTCTGGCAAAAGATAAGGTTTTTCAAAAGTTTTATTGTGTCAGTGATGAGGGTGTAATGATTAAATGTATTCATAGTTCACAACTGTTCAGTAATTCAATGTACTGAGAAAGCTAACTGCATGAACTGGTATATACATCTTAAATCATACTGAGATCCTCAGGCAAAAAATAATTATCACCATGTTTGGATTAACATTTGCATCTTAAGTGTTATATTCCAAAAATCAGATGCATGTCAATTACAAAAGTTTCTCACTGTTTAACCTTGCAAGAAAAGTATATGTGTTAATCTAATTAATGAAACAGGGTTCATAAAAAATTTCTACAAGAATTTCCTACATAATTTTCAGAATATTATGAATTGGTGTTAGAATGTTATATTTAGGATTCATATGAGATATTGGCAGCAACTGGAAAAATAGCTGACAATCTCAACATCAAGCAGTGTTTAGCTTCTAACATCTGCATGCTGCCCATTTATAATAGCCTGATATCATACAAAACTCATTCATTATTGTTGAATGAAAGAAGAAAGGGAAGTCTTTTTATTAATCACCACAGTTGTGTATATAAACAACTTTTTGTCTGTGCAATTTCTGCTCAACAAAGATTAAAACAGTATAAATTGGTCAATGAGTTCAACTCACAAGGTATTTTGCTTTAAATTAATTCAAAACTGTTTATGACTGACTTCTTTCAGTTTTTCCAGCTTTTGTTCCTGATGAATAACCAGTTTCATTCATGTCCTTTGTTACATATTTGTTAGATTTCATGCTTTCATGTTTTGATTCTTCATTGTGGATGTTGTCATAACAGTAAATCTTTCAGAAAAAAAATCACGCAGTTGTCTTGTGCTATGTATATTTAATTGGTATTGTGTGCATGACCTTTGTCCATAATTTAGGGTAGGAGTTTGAACCTACACGACTAATGTCATAATGTCATTTGTTTTAAAAGACGTTTACTTGAATTTGAGTTCAAGACCTAGCCTTGATTATGACCTTAGAAGGTTCTGAAGCAAACATGTTTACAGTTTGATGTAATTTTCCATTAAGACGATCGAGATTTTCAGAAAATGCTATTGCAACATAGTTCCCATGGGGTGTATACAAAAGTGGGTTTTGTCAACAAAGTTTTCATTCTTATTTTAATATCAGAAAGGAATCATTTACTGTTGTGTTCAGTTATAAAATCTGAGACAATCACTGAATCAAATTATTCATTGGAATTACAAAGTGCTCATTGACACTTAGTATTAAAACACTATTTTGGAATTATTCTGAATTCATTCAAAGACATTCTGGATAATATCATAGGGATAAAACAAGATTATTGGTACATCAGAACATTCAAGGCTTGGAATTAATGCAGAATATTCTATACTTTTGGACTTGTGATAAAACATTTAGGATTATTTTGGATTTAATTCACAAAACTGTACGTTCCTTTTAAATTTTCACTTTGAATTGAAGGGGAATAAATTGTTTGTTGAATTTTACAAAACTTAATTTCTGTTACTTAGTTTAAGACCATGGTCATAACAGACATCTGGGGCTCATCTGGGATCAAAATGTCAAAATATTTCAAAGAAATTAAAATTGCTTTTGAAATATTAAATTGACTTTGTTTCACAAGTCTCACTGTCCCTCATGAGATTTTAATTTCACATATTTGAGAAATATTTAGTGAAATCACCAAGCACTCATAATGTCATTTAATATAGTGAACTTTCTGTCAGATTCTATCCAAAGTGGTTAGTCTAAGAAAAAGTACATAGCCTAAACTAGTGGGACATCAATACAGAGTGGGTGGAGGGAATCTGTTACCCACCAAAACAAGTACATTTTCATTATCAGTAATAGATGACATTTTGCTGAATGTTCCAGTTTGTTGGGTAGTTGATGATCCCACAACCAGCAAAAGAAAAACAAACACAAGGAACACTCAACCTCACTGTAGAATTGCAGACTACTGCCAGATTGCATCCACATGGGTCACATTCTGTGCTAGATGAAGGTAGTGTGAGACTGCCAAAAAGTGGCTTTCATCACATCCTCCAGAGATGAATGAGTAGATAGGCCCTTGAGGTGGCAATGGTTTGAACCTCATGAGTTTTATTTCATGAGTGAAAGATCCCACTCAGTAAGGGATTGATAAGCTCGCCTAATAGTTATTGCAATCAACTTTGAAATGGTGGAAGCTGACATATCAGATGAACCATAAAGGGGCAGGAAAAGATGTTTCTTACCTTTTCCTCTCACTCTAGAAGCTTCATCCAATGGTTCATACTGGTTGTCTATTTAGAGATATGGGAGATTCCATCAAGGCATTAGCCAGTAAGACATTGGTATTTGCAGCTCAAAAGACCTGCTCAGGTCTGCTAAGTCAGAGTCTATCCAAAATTTGAATGCTGGATAAAGACTTCCCTGTAGCACCTGATAGTAGAAACTGAGCATTGTTTCTCTTCAGAAAGGAAGAGAAGAAATAAGCCACTGTGCTCATAGAGGGATAGTTATGATTCACATGTCTTCTGCACCAATTACAAAAAATGCTTAGCATGGCATCATAGACCTTAGAATCCTGGACTGAATAATGCACTTAGCAACTTGTTCGTAATTTATCCCGACAGAAAGATTATTTAAAATAAGCCAAGCATAAATGTGGAAAATTTGCATGCTGTTGTGTAGGAGAGAATCCCTGTGCTGCATGAGGTCCCTTGTCTTGGGTAATATTCTGGGATGGTCCCCAAGAAGGTTGAGAAGATTTCTGAACCACATTTGATGGGCCACAGAGAGGGTATCAAAATAAGCTGAGCAGTGGAGTTCCTTGTGAAGTACCTGAAGGATCATCCAAAAAGGGTGAGATGGCATAAGCAAATAGATGATTCCACTTCCGGCTGATAATGTCCACTGTCTGGGCCCTCTGGTCAGGGACTGAGAAAACATAAAAGGGGAGCTTGTTGTTTAGTCTCCAAACAAGTCTACTAATGGGGTTCCCCAAAGGTGGATCAGGGAATCTGCTAAGGACTAGTGTAGAGACCGTTCCATGAGGACTATCTTACCTTTCCCGACAGATCATTCTTCAAAATATTCGTTTTGCTAGGAATATGGTGAATTTAGAGGGTAATATCATCCAAGACTGCCCAGAGATGTTGGTTCCAAACTCCATGCAGAGAGAAGGGGCATGTGTTCCTCATTGTTTCCTGAGGCACACTACAACTGAGGTGTTCTTGGAGGAGGCCAACATGTTATGAACTTTTATTTTGTAAACAGACCCCTGCAGGGCCAAGAACATTGTTCTCTTTTCCAATTGCTGATGTGGAAGATAACTCCTCCAGACAATGAACCCTAAAGAATCAGTCCTTCCAGCTCCAGATGAGCACCCTATCCTCAATCTGATGCATCAATGGACAGATAGGAGTGGAGTTCAGAGGCGTGTATGGGGGACCCTGCCCAGAAATAGACCTCAGTTTTCCCCAACAAATCAGATTATGATGGAAACCCAGATTTATATAAATCTGAGCATTCTGATGGTCCATGTGTGGTTTCTAGCTCATCACAAGGAGAGGGTGCAAGTGCAGTCTGCCAAGAGGAACCAGGTCCATTATGGAGTCCAAGGTCCTCAGCAGAGAATGAAAATGATGGACCGACAACATGGTCTTGACTCTCAGCACATCCAACAAGGTCATGATCCTGTCTACTATGTCCCAAGGAATATAAAACTTACCATCTGTTAATAAAGAAATTCATCTCCATGAAGAAGACAAAACCTTAATATGGAGTAAGCTCCGATTCCTCTATGTTGGGTAAAAGATGCAGCTGGGTCATTATGAACCAACAGCATGACAGATCTAGCCCAAAAGACTCAAGCTGGCTATTGTGGATCAACCAATATACATATCTGAGGATTTGGATAGTTAGTGACCTTTGATACAGGAAACAATTGGGATGTGAGTGTTCATTTACTACTGCTGGCTGAATGGAAATCAGTTTAAAAATCTGTGGGGTTTAGTCCTTTTGAATTAGTTTTGGACATACTTTCCATGGATCACTTAAGTTATTAAAACACAAACTTCTTTCCACTGAAGATTCAGAGATCAATCTTCATGACTGTTGCTGATTTCAAATATAGGCTGTAAAATGCTTGTGAAGTAGTAAGATCTAATCTCACTCTACTCAGTCAAAAATGAAATTAAGATATGACAGAAATATAAAAGAAAGGAGTTTTCAGCCTGGTGATAGAGTTATGGCTCTCTTGCCCTTACCTTAGAATTATCCCCATATGGCTGACTCGAATACAACTTAACCAGCTTAATGGAGCCAACAAAAGAACACTTCATTGATGTTAAAGTTATCCATGTCAGAGGTGCATAACTGCAATGGACTGGTGAGATATTTCCATTTCTAGTGGCCATTCCAGCATTGTTAGTGAGTTCAGATCCTGCATTTGAAAAAGCAGCTGCATTTGGAGTGGCTGGAAACACATCCTGGATGGCTGTGAAAAAGGTGGTCAATGGAAAATATCAAGGATTTTTCATCTCATAAACGAATAAAAAAGAAAAAGGTCTTCAACTTCATGTGACAGCTCGCAGGATACCATCAGGCTGAAGTCTTCTACTACCCAGTACAACTGCAAAATGCATCACTGCTAATGACAGCAATGCATACATTACTGGTAACCAATGACAGCAATGCATACATTACTGGTAACCAATGACAGCAATGCATACATTACTGGTAACCAATCTTGATTTACTCACTGTCATAAAGTCAGTTAAACATTTCTGTCTTTATGTAAGATGAATGCAGGGCCAAAAGATCTCAGGCAATGTTTCCACATACATGGGAAACTGGCATAGTCAACCTGGATTTAGACAACAAGATCTGGCATTCACTGTGTCACATACATGTTAATGCATAAACATCTTGTATGCTTCGAGTCATATTGGCTTGCACAACTGCATGAATCTGCTGATTATTTAACCATAGAAGGACAATGTTGTCTAACACCATTTTATTTTTGACTCTGCCATTACAAACTATACTTGAATGGCCGACATGTGGACATCATGTTGAAGCATTGATGCACATGAGCATTTGCCAACCCAACAAATGCTTCTTGATTTTACCTTGTCACATAGAATGTATGCTTAATAGCAAATGAAACGCCTATTATTACCATTTTAGGACAGTACTCAGCCCAATGTGGTGCTGATGTGGACTTCAGCAGATTTCACTGAGTTTACCAACTGGGTTGTTGTTAATATCAACCCAGGAAAGCTTGTGATTTCCCATGATCAAACTGGAAGACATTCAAATGTCATTTAAAATCTGTAATGCACTGTTGCAAAGAATCTGGCTGAAATCAATAAAATGGCAGGAATCAGAGACTCTGGGGGGTGGGTTGCATTTATCAAAGACTATGTCAATACAAACACGGTATGGAAAGTTCAAAAAAGATGTGATGAAATGAGTGGAGATCTTATTGTGAATGGAAACTGAACTCAACTGATGCAAGAGCCAATCGATTATGATGCTGCTGCAATTAGGCAGTGTGTATAAAATCAGTGATACAAAGGTCATGGTTGGTAATGCTAAATTGACAAAACATATAACAGTGGGTCACCAAAATTAGTAAATGAATTTGGTTTATCAGATGTAAATATTAATGGGTTTTATCCTAGTGGTTTCTCTCAACTTCCTAAATATTATTTCTTTATACTATACACATCTGCTATCACATGGGGCTGTATTTGTTATTCAATTAGTAGTACAAAAGGCAAACCCTGCACGAAGATCCTAAAACTCTTGAAGTTAAAATTTTAGAATCTAAGGATTCTTTATTCAGATCAGATTCTTGATTCCAGTCTCAATGACTTGAACAGTTTTAGGTCGCAGGCAAGAACAATAATGACAAAAGACTGGAGATACATGGGTCAAAAGTTGTGTATGAAGCATTATTAACCACCTCTGATGTTTGTATTTATGATTTGTTATTACATATAAGTGATGGATTCTGACTGTGGTGATGAGGTTGCACTGCCTAACCTGTGATGCCAATATTGATAGTGACTTTTTTCCACTTGTCAATGCACATCAGTGTGAAAAATTTGTTAACCAACCCTCATATACACTGAAATATAAGTTTATTAAGAGTCAAATAGAAATCAACAATTGGGACTACCCGAATTTATGTATACCAACTTGAAGCCAGAGTGAAAATCCTCGCTGACTACACCACCTGGTGTAAAAGCACTCAGAGATTATTTCTACAGTGAAGTGGAGTTTGCTGACAAATCCATCCTGGTTGCATTCACCATTAATTATGTTGCACCAACACTGACTAAACCAAGAAAAGAAAAATCTCAGCCATTACTCACCAGGGACACACTTATCTATGAAACAGTTTTGGGATGCAGATCATTTCAGATCATATTTATTATGATCAAAGATCATGAACTATTTCCATGAAAACATCCTATATCTCAAGCTTTTCGGAATTAACAAAATAGAATCTTTATCAGTTTCAGTAAGGATCAGAATTCACTTAAGCCATAATGAACCGATTGCTTCATGCAACATGGCAATTCATTAGGAAACTAACCATACCCTAATCAAATGTTTTGCAGCTTTCAGAAGTATGTTTGCCATCTGGTAAAATCAAACAATTTACTCAAGCAGCCACCAAAGACACAAGTCTGAAAATATTTCCACAAAGTACGACTAAATTGTCCTTACAGACTGAATTACTAGTATGTGAATCACCATGTATGTTCTAGACCAACACCATCTGTTTACAAATTTTATATGTCTATTTTCATGCTCAGCTTGTAATGATAATATTAAACGTTCACTTGCACTGCTATCTGTATTTATCCAATTATAAAAATGCATTTTCTTTTGAAAAGTATAGTTATGTTACAATTTGATCAAATATCTTGATTTTTTCAGTTGAGAAGGTGGTGTTTTCTGATACAGGACAAGAATTCAAAACATGTAATGGTACATATCGATAAACACTTTTCATATAGAAAGCAATTTCTCAAAATTAATATTGCAAAAACATTTCCCCAGATTTTATACCCCAGACACTGATGTAACAACTAGTCAATATATCATCATGCAATAAAGTGAAATAAATGAATTTTTTGTTCACATAATCATGATCATCTTCCTCAATCCCTTAACCCAAGAGGTTGTTGGGGCACCACAGTTGACTTTACAACCAATTCTCTCCATCTTTCCCTGTTCTCTACTGCCCTTTGGGAATCTCCAAATCCCATGCCTGTCTACTCCTTAATATTGTCTTCCCACCTCTTTTTCTGTCTGCCTCTTCTTCTGCACCCTCCCACTGTGCCTTGCAAGATTGTTTTTGCCAGCCCAGATGATCTTGAGACATGACCATACCACTTCAGTTTGTATATTTTTACAGTGGTCAAGAGGTCTTCATAGGATCCGATGGCTCATTGGATCCTGTTGTGGACCTCTTCATAGGTTACATGGTCAATGTATGAGATGCCCAAGATCTTGCGGTAGCATCTCATTTCAAAGGTTTGAATCCTTCTTTGAAGATCTGATGTGAGAATCCGTGTTTCACAAGCACACAGAAAGATGGATATGACATTCAAGTGCATCAGCCTTAGTTTGGAACCAACAGCAATGTTGGTATCTTTCCATATTGGTCTTAAACTTGTTACTGCTGCTGTTGTCTGGGCAATCCTGCAAAGTTGTTCTGGTTTGTAGCCCTCCCCTGTGATAACTAATCCCAAGTACTTGAAGCTTGTGACTCTTTCTAGCTTCTGTCCACTGGTTCACAAAATGCCAATATATGATGAAGAATATAGTGCATAATTACTTTGCTTTACTTAGCAATAAAACTTAGAAAGGAATTACCTTGCTGTCAAGTTTTGATACCTGCTGTGACAGCAATTAACTCTTTCAAATTAATTATGTTGCAGAGAACTGTATATTATACAACAGCAGTCATAATTTAGGCAGAACAAGGATAATAAGCTTCTCATATTTTGCATGTCAACCTGTCGCAAAACACTTGGTAAATTGCTATGGTATAGATCAACACATATCCTAATTAACAAGACTGGCCAGTTGTACTTGAGGAACTCAGCATACAAAACAAAACTTTCACAGTTGGGAGGGGGGGTAAACTTGTATATGCATATATTAAATACAGTATTTTCATACTGTTACATTCTACCTTTGTGGTTTTAGTCATCCATCCTTCCACCTGTTTGAGCAAACAAACAATCATGCAAAAATCTATACAAAAATACAGTATACAGGGGTTTCACTACCAGGCAAAGTTGAGTGAATATGTCGCTAGAAAATAGTCAACTTTGCCTTCTTCTATTAGGAAAGTGAAGATGACTTAACTCTGTGACTTTTTAGACATAAACTGTGTAACTGTGTTTATTGACTTTGTTGTTGCTCTTCATCCTTCAAGTTCGAAGATGACCATGACACTACTAACTAGTTTGGATTCTAAGAGTACATGGGTGCCTGATCAGGCCAATTTGTGCTCTGAATTGTCTGTGGCACACTTGACAGGAGATGCCACTTGGGTTTGCTTGATCAATAGAAGATTTGCTAAAGTTCTGAGATTTCTGCTGCAATTCCTCTGTAATTATCTTCATCTGAAGTCTGTAGTTCCCACATGGAAGAGATTCTGCCAGGTGGTGAGGTCCTGTTAAAATCTTTCAGGGATGAGTTACAGAAATGTTTCTTCTGACCACTCTAGGACTACTTTCCCTGCTTCACTTTAATTTTTCACTGTAGAAGATCTTTGTTAGCACTCTTCTGAGATGCAGGTGAGGTGGCCTGCCCATCTCAACTATGTTTGCTGTGAATGCCTAACCATGTGAGAACTTCACTGTCTGGGACCCTGTCCTGCCATCCTCACCAGTTTCTGCAGTCAGCCCATGTAATAGTGACTGATTTTCTTGGCATGGCATCTGTACACTGTCTAGGTTTTGAAATCATACAGTAGGGTCAGAAACACAATTGCTTTGTAGACCTTTTGTTTGTAGACTGATCCCACTGCTCTAGCACACATCTGCATGTATTCTGACAAAGGCCACACTTGCTTTACCAATTCATTTTCGATGTGGACTGCATGTATTGTGCTGCTGAGATAGGTGAATTTGTCCACTGCCACTTGAGTTTGGCCATTTACTGTGATGACAGGCTCTGTCTAAGGCTTTCCTGGTTCAGATTGGTGCATCACCTATCTTCTTGATATTGACTTTCACAAGGATGAATTGTATCTTTAATGAGAGGAATTTAATCTGAATCTTTAATAATGAGTTATTGAATTTCCAAAAAGGGTCTGCTTATCAGTTTTTCTACAAATCAAAATCACTTTTACTTGGGAATTGTCAGTTCTGAAGCTGGGTTCTATGAAGAAGATTGTAAAAAGATTTTCTGAAAAAAAGTCAAGCCTGGCTTGATTAATTGGCCACTTTTTCTCCAAGTATATCTTTATGTACATATATTTCTCTCTCACCAAAGATCCAACAAGTTATGTTCTGTACATATATCAAGAACCAGCTCTCTTGCCCTTGGGTTGTTCAGAATATTATAATGATAGGTGTCAGATCCTAAATCCATTACTAGTTAAAATCACCTCCAATAATCACATAATCATTGCAGAATGTTGTTACATCATTTTTGAATTCTGATTAGAAATGTGGACTGTCATGGTTAGAACTGTATATATTAATCAGAGTAAATCTATAATTTTCTGTTGACATATCTAGAATTATTTATTACCCATATTATCTTGGTTCTATGTATGGTGAATTGAAAATTATTACTGAATATTTCTTTTGTTTTAAATAGTTTAGTAGAATAGCCTCTAAACTTTGATGAAAAGGAATTGAAAACACATTCATAACCCCAAACTGATCATATGCAATTCTAACATTGAATAAAGTGGGCATCTTGATGATAAATTGAGTATTTGTTTGAAACAGTTTAGAAAGTCCCCTAATCCCTAACAATTAGCTACACTAATAATAACAATTTTTAATTTTTCATCTGTGTAACAACAGAGACAATTTTTTGCCAAAAAATAAAAGGGTAGACCGACAAAGTACAGTTGAAAACCCAATGACAATATGACTTTGGATTGCTGATTCTTTTTGTGCATCTAAATATTCTGCTTATATGTAATCTATTCATGATAAATGAAAGTATAAACTTATCGTAAAGAGGCAGTTAAAAACTGGAGGGAATACAGGTCAAGAAAAATAAAACAAAATATATCAAATTGATGGTAAAATAGGAGGATAGCTAGAAAAAACAAAATGTATAGTTCAGACAAAAGTGATGAAAGGAACAAAGATAAAGGAAGGACAAGGAAATATAACGTAGAAGAACGAAATAAAAGGTAACAAAACAATAGTAATGAAAAAATATTATCAAACATCATGTTTTTGGAAAACAAATAATGTGCAGAAAGAAAGCTCAAAGTCAACATTAAGCTTCCACTGTGCAAAATCACAAACACTGTATGTACAATATTTCACTTGAAAATAAGTGGCTTAATCACACAAACTACTTCAGTCCAAGGAAGCTTTTTACATTATACTGCCCTTTTGATATACTTCTTCCAATTCCACTGTTCGACATTAACTGTACCTAGGAAAACTTTAAAACTGACTATTCATTAATAGTTCATATGTAATCATGATTATGAAGCATGTTCACGCTTTCTCCTTCTTATAGTAATGAACCATCTATGAGACTTTGATGAATCAAGTAAAATATAGTTTGGTTCCCTGCATTCACATTTATATTTAAGCTTTCCACCAAAAACATTGACAGTAAATCATTCTAAGTTGTTGCTAATGCTGCTTTAAAAAAAAATTAAATTAACAATTAGTCCAAAGTCACCTCATCCTTATAAAATTTTAAAAAATATGAACACTCAAACCTACAAGCGAGAGAGAGTGAGAGAGAGATGGAAAAAATGCAAGTGAAATGAAATATAGTTCAATATGTATAAATCAAGTAACTGTACATAGTATTAAAAGATCATTCAAAAAAGAAAAAATAGACAAAAGATTATGAAACAGGTCAGAATGAATTTGAACTCTTTGAAATTTGTACTTTGTCCAATTACAGCCTCCTAATTTTTAAAGATTGTGCCTTGTTCCTACTCTGAGTGCTCAGTTATTTTTCAACTTTTCAAAAATGTTACCATAAAAAACAACAGATTTGATGAATTCAAGCAATTTCAACTTTTCTATTTAGTCAGATGTTGTTTTAGTCATCTTCTCCTTGATTAAATGTCTTACACCATTCAAATTTTTCCTTTCCACAATTGCCTTCAGCTGTTTCCTCCTTGAAATGGTAGATCATGAGTCTGTTGGCTGATTCTGTAAACAGACCCAAGCAATGAGCTATGCTAACATCCTCAAATGAGATCTGCATCCCTAATTTATTCCAGAGCATGCCCACTACCCCTTCTTTCCAAATGTCAACAGACTCGTTCTTCTCTCTATTTGCTAAAGCGTAATAATCATTATTTGTCCTCATGTATTGTTCTTGTTCAATGATTTGATTCTCTAGAGCTTCATTCCAAGGCTGCAGACCTTCAATTACTGTTTACTTTGCCTCTTCCAAAATTCTAACAAATGAAGCTTCTATTTTATCTGTTTGTTTTCAGTTTAGTATTACAAGATTTCTTCTTTATATACTTCAACTTCTTTGCTGATATCATTGATTTTCTTAAAGATATCTTATGTAGTTTTTACTTAAGCCACATCTAGGGAGAACTTGAGTACAACTTCCATCAAGAGAGATTTGAGTATGTTATCTATACAGTCCATGGAAGCCATGCAGCTGGTTTGCCTAGTTTGGTTTCAATAAAGTACATTTTGTTCATGTCTGGTTTTACAATTTCTTCACCTTGCAAATGATGAACTTTAGTCTGGTGGCGGGAAATGCCAACCCCCAATGAATGAAAAAATGTTTCACCTGCATCTTGCCAACTCTATATTAAAAGTCAAACAGGTCATGTAAGGACATTTACTCAAATTGAATTAAATTTTAATTGTTACTCTAATAATTTAAAACTAAAAGCCTATTCTAACCTGAATGTTGAATCCTTTGCACCTCATAAAACTTGCAGATAAAAACTGATGGCTATGAACTTACTAAACTGGGCCAAGAAAAGAGAACATCAGGTTTATCATAACAAATAGCAGGGTAATATGAATTTTTGTTTTCAACATGTGCTGCTTTCACTGTGACATTATAGTGCACAACATTCAATCTAGTTTGCACTGGATCACACTTTTAAGTTAATCTCATCCAAAAATGTCCACATAATTTAGCATTGATTTTGCCATATTTCTTGGACTGCATAAATAATGACCCTTCCAAAGGAATATGGATGTATGAGGATCCAAATAAAGTGAATAACTGATGTCTGAAGGTATGTGTAATCAAATTCTAACAAATGACAACCATTCAGAAAAAGTCAGTTCTGAATATCTGTATGACCTGTATAACTTTTACTATAGTTAGGTCAGTCCTCACTTCTTTGTCTTTATCCTGTTTATTTCTGGCATTTCCTGTTTTTCCTCCCAATATTGGTATTTTTACAATATCCTATGGTACAATTTAACTTATAAGGAACAAAACTGAACTTTCTTTCAGGTGAACTGACCCAAATGGCTGCACTAACTGCATGGGCAGGTATGCCCACCCATGTTCAACCATGCAACAGTTATAATGCATGTTGACTTTCTGGTGAATTTTTATAGACTCCTTAAAATACACTTTCAAACATATCAAACATTTTCATACACCCATCACAGTAAGCCAAACAAGCTTAAAGAGCTTTCATATCCAGAAATGAGCAGTGAAATATACAAAACCATATGATTTTCTGATGTTTACTAAAGCATATTTGGCACTTACCAATGGCATAGCTGATCTTCGACCTCTCTTTCACAGTGAGGTTTATCTTGGACATAGACAGACATACTGGCAAGTATAAATACAAGCTGATAAGGTGATCACTATTTTAATCTCTAGCCAATGATGGTTCCACAATAATAATATAGGTTTTGCATCATGCAACATCAGGATATCCTTTCATCATGGATCAGTTCTGCACTTCCACCAACAGCTTAATGAAATTATCAATCTTCAAACAAGAGCCCCACTTTGACCTGATATTGTTCACCTGGGTAGTTGATATATGTCACCTTGTTAATGTAAATTCACACATCAAACCTGGGGTGGGGGTTCAGGAGCACATAGTCACTACATTGTCTGTTAATGGTGGTGTCATTTACTTTCTTTCTTAGACATTATATACAGATTACTTTCTCAGAACAAAAGTGACAAGTTGTTGATACAACCAATACATGTACTGTCCCCTAGTTCTCACCCTGCACCTGTGGACTTGACCCCAATTTAAAACTCAGAAACTGCTCATAACACCACCATAGAATACATACATACACAAGGCATTATCAGGGCAGTTCACCATCATTTGAAGAAACTGAAAATATCTTCAAACCAGGTAGCTTGTCAAATTTGGCATAATTTTTTGGGAAAAAAAGCTGAAAATACCAATTATGAACGGACAATGAACTATGCACCATGCATGACAAATGAGCACCTTGCCTTAACCTCGCATGGCCTTCAGGCCAGGAAAGTCTAAAACAGAAAGAGGATTTCTCAGCTTAAGTGTTAAGCTAGTTACACTAATACACCAACTATACGCTATCCCTCCATATTATTGGGAAAATGCAATTCCAAATGGGGAATTCAATTCATGCAACTTTTTTCCTCAATGGCATTAAATGGCTCCAGAAAAAAATTCCCCTAAAAAGAAATCTTGGCTTATTATCTGCATTAAGCTGAACTGGCCTTCGGCCACATCAGCTAAAATTTATGCACTTACCTGTTTCTATCAGCTTTATTGTTGTTGATGCCTTGCTTGGTGACTGCCCACCAAAGGTTGTTGCATCACATTCCCATTTGTCACCATTATTAGCTTGTGAAATACTACCAATTGACAAGGTAAAACTGTTTCCATTGCATGATGAACTCAAGTTATATGTTCTGTAAACTTCTGGTTTTGCTGCATAATTGCAGTTTGTTGTATCTATCACAAGGCCATAAGTATCATTATTCAAATACCAGTTTATAAATTCAGGATAATGTAATCCTGTGTAGTCACACTGTAAATCTAATGTATCTCCTTCTTTCACTAATGCTTCTGGATTTGGGGTCAAACTCACACTGGTCCCATCTGTAACAAAAACATAATATTACTTAGAAAGAAAATCTGACTTTCAAACTTCTTATCACAAGGTTAATCCTCATTAAATTCTAAGCTATTGTACAAATTCTCAAAGCTAATCGTATAGTCAAGATATCAGACAAAAAGCGACCATCACAGGCTCTCTTCAGATGACATCACACACTCATGATTGGAATGCAAAAGCTTTTATTTGACTCAGCACTTCTCTGATCACTTCTATGTAATGTCTGAAATTTGTCTACACTATTTTAAAATCTATATTAGTTATGACAAATGAATGCATATGAATTTTACAATTTATTATTTATATGATAAATAAATTCCCACACTAACTTATACAAAGTCCACATGTGCCAATTTTTGTCAGATAAAATCTTGTAGATGGCAGGAACTGATTTTTAAAAAAAAGCAACTTAAAAAACTTGTTTCTATTTTCATGCTAAATCAAACCTGTCATTAAGGATACAAATTTTAGCTCATATTTACCCCTTACATTTACCAAATGTGAACTATTCCATTACTGACACATTCAGTCCTTGTAGAATTTTTTTCTTCTCAGAGTTTTTTTCCACATGCTGACTCATAGTTGTCCAAAAAAGAATGATGGCATTCTATAGCACACAAGTCATGTAGGTCATACTTTATCAATGCATGTGTTCTAAGACATTTCTAGAATTGGTAGTTTGTTGTTGTTGTTGTTGTTATAGGGTTTAACGCCATTTTTCAGCACAAGATAGGCTATACATGGCGGCCAGTATTAATGGTGGAGGAAGAACCCTGGAAAACCCCGGGAAGAACCACCGACCCACGAGAAGTTACTGGCAGGCTTTCTCACGTACTCACGTTAGCCGAGCCTGGACTCGAACTCACGCAGACAGAGGTGAGATGGCAGTGATCTGTAACGATCAGCGCTTTAGACCACTCGGCCACTCGGGGCCCCATTGGTAGTTTGTGCATGAATGAAGTATTTCCATCATGAAAGGTAAAGCTTAATAATAGTCAGATAGTGACATGTAAGTTATTACTGATATTAAAATGTCTTTTGGTGAAAACCCCATTGCAATATGACCATATGTTTTGGGGAATTAATAAAATCAAGATTTTCATGACAGCTCTCATGCCATTATAGGTGTATAGGACAAATAACATTGGTGAAAACCCCATGTTAATATGACTTTTCATTCAGGAGGAGTAGCGATAACAAGATTTTCAAGAGGGATCCTGTGATGGTTATATTGGATCTCATATTATCACCATTTTCATTTAGGACAAACCAGACATTATAAAAATGTTTTCACTGTGAAAATTCCCAAGTTGATAGGACCATCCATTCAGGGGGAGAAGTAGTAATAAATTTTTACAGATGGCTGCTGTGGTGGCCATGGGACAAGTGATTTATACCACCAGCAGCTGTGGCATCACCCCACTCATCAGCTGTTTGCAAACATTGCTGCATACTACAGGAACAAGGCAGTCCAAGTACTGCAGCCATATGACTATTGGCCCACTTTAATCCAAAGATTCGCACTGTGACAACTGCAACCAGCCACGCTGATGCTGAGTTCAACAAATACATCGAAGCAGGACTTCAAGGAACACAAGAAAAATAACAAAACAGATGAAAATGATACACACACGGGATTTAACAAAGGATATAACCGAAAATGAGATTCCAGGACTACAAACAGCAATCAACACTGCAAGCACACGGCTGCAGCTGCAGGGGGTCACTCCCCAGAACAAAGGAACAAAGGAAACTGACCATGGACTAGACTAGACGAACTCACAGAGTCTGCAGTTTTATCAATAAAGCACGACGAAATTTCTGACAACATGAAATCACCTTATCGGTATTATAAATTGTTAATTTATAATACCGATAAGGTGATTTCATGTTGTTAATTTATAATACCGATAAGGTGATTTCATGTTGTCAGAAATGAAAGGGATACCTAGATTAAATAAACATGCCCCACAGTTCAACCATATAGGATTGTAACACTATACAGTATTCGGCACAGAAGTAGGTGACCCCCCCCCCCCGCAAGCCAGTTGTATACACCCATCAATGAGTCTTCTTATTACTGATATACGACTTGCTACTAAACCGCTACTTGAATACATGGATATTGAAGTATACGGTATGGAATTTCTAGTTTCCCACACTAAAGTACTTGTCGTAGATCAGCGCTAAGGACGTACTAAACCAACCTTATAGAGGCGGTATTGGACATAAGGTTAGGGGATGAATCTGAACGGAGAATTGGCTATACTCAACAATCTCCACCACAGAAATAAAACCAAAATAATAAAACAACCCAATCCCTTATATACAACAAGACTTCGCCACCTGCATAGAAGAAACAAAGCATAACTTTCTTCAATTTACCATTAGATAAACAAATACTCATATCAACAACAAATACAATTATTTAAATTACACTAATTTCCCAACCTCACTAACACACGGACGGACAATACTAGACTGAACAAACACCGTGAAAAGGAATTAACAGCAACGAAGAAAAGGAGCACATACAACTGAGAGCAGCCATCCACAGATATATAGAGAGAGAAGAAAGAACAGAGGAAAGAGGCAAAACTACCAGAACTTGCCAAGGAAAGAACAAATGGAGGCAAGATCCAATAACCTTCCACAATCTGCCACACAGAAAAGATATAACTAACCAACCTGCCAAACGGCCCCTACAGAAAAGATGCCAAAACGACTAGCCAGCCAGATTTGCCAGACAAACAACAAAGCAAGGAGCAGTCCAGGAAGCTCTACCTGCTGCTCCACAAACCCACGTACCCTCCCCCCCCACACACAAACACACACACATTAACACCCTAGCTGGGAACATCAAAACAGGAGCTAGGGCAGATATACTAGCAATACCTGGGTGGGATCCTGACCTCGACAAGCCAATGTCGAGCAAAGACTTCCCCACCATGATCCTGGCATAAAGGTGTTTGTATCGAATCAAAGGTAAAGGACAGTCCAGGATACACCACACCTGCTGTCCCAAATTCCCCCCCCCACGGACAAACTCAAAGGCAAGGGACAGTCCAGGCGGCTCTGCCTGCTGCCCCGCAAAAATCCCAACCAAAGGTCTTCAGTTTGACCCCAGAAGACCAACGACACACAATCATGATCCTTTTGGACGGCGGCGCAAAAACATAAAACCAACAATACCCAAGCGGAGCTAAAATTATAGGATGGCCCACATCCAGCTGATTGGGAAAATCTAGACCCATATAAGTACGCTAAGTACGCGAAATTCAAACACAAATATTCATTCTAAATTCACAACTCTTTACAATTTGACAAATTGCTCAGGTGGCTCACACAAAATTGGCATAGGGACATCCATAGGAACAACTGGAAACAATTAGAACAAAGTCTGCCCTGCTGAGATAAAGCAGGTTGGGCTTGATCTTTGGTGAGGTGAGGTGGGGGACGGGGACCGCAGTGGGAGACCTGGTGGTGGGTCTGCGGTTTGGGAGCGATGTAGGGACGTCCACTTTATTTAGGGGCTATGATGGCACCATGCTCATACCCCGGATAACACGGCACAAAACCGGAAAGGCCCAGTCTGGGGCCAAGCGCCCCCTTAAGAGGACTGTCGCCCAGCCTAGGGCCACAACCAGTCGCAGAAGCACTGAGTGCATACGCAACTATAATCCGATCAGGCACTGTAAAACTGTCCACAAGAACACTGTGGCTAACCAGTGTGCATTGCTCTAAATTTTACTAGCATTGGGTAACTGCCAGTCACTGACACCATCAGATCTAGATGCTTGTAACTCTTGGTCTGTTTTTATTTGGATACAAATTTCTGCCAAAGACTTTTCTGTAATACACAGATCTTTTTTCAATACTTTCATCCTTTTTTAAGACTACTTTTGGTTACCATGGCAACCAATGTAAATTCAATAATTTTTTATCATTTTCTATACCAGTAGTGTAAATTTGTGGTTAAATGAACATAAGAGAAATATACTATAACAAAACAGAAATATATGGTCATTTTAAATAGTAAAACTGGAATCATCCAGCTTAGACATAGAAATAATGAACTGAGGATACAAGTGACATACACAAAAATTTAAGTATCCATGTGCACATTTTGGATAATTATATGTGATAGAAATTATAAAGTACATGTATGTATGATTTCTTTTTCTCAACAAACATTTTGTCACACAACATTACACTGCTACACTTAAAATATGAAAAGACAAAAATAAAATCATATTAAACTGACTTGTATGTTTAGTTGGAACTCCAAAACTTTAACTTAAAGCAATGTTTTCCTTCAGGTCCTGAGGTTAACCATTGACTAATTGTTCTAACAATGTCCTTCTTACACAGTGGATCAACAGTGTGTATGTTCATCAGCATCTGTAGCATGTCTTGATTTATACAGTCAATGTTTATACTTATGATGTAGCATGTCTTCATTTATACAGTCAATGTTTATACTTATGATGTAGCATGTCTTCATTTATACAGTCAATGTTTATACTTATGATGTAGCATGTCTTGATTTATACAGTCAATGTTTATACTTATGATGTAGCATGTCTTGATTTATACAATCAATGTTTATACTTATGATGTAGCATGTCTTGATTTATACAGTCAATGTTTATACTTATGATGTAGCATGTCTTCATTTATACAGTCAATGTTTATACTTATGATGTAGCATGTCTTGATTTATACAGTCAATGTTTATACTTATGATGTAGCATGTCTTGATTTATACAGTCAATGTTTATACTTATGATGTAGCATGTCTTCATTTATACAGTTAATGTTTATAATTATGATGTAGCATGTCTTGATTTATACAGTCAATGTTTATACTTATGATGTAGCATGTCTTCATTTATAGTCAATGTTTATACTTATGATGTAGCATGTCTTCATTTATACAGTCAATGTTTATACTTATGATGTAGCATGTCTTGATTTATACAGTCAATGTTTATACTTATGATGTAGCATGTCTTGATTTATACAGTCAATGTTTATACTTATGATGTAGCATGTCTTGATTTATACAGTCAATGTTTATACTTATGATGTAGCATGTCTTCATTTATACAGTCAATGTTTATACTTATGATGTAGCATGTCTTGATTTATACAGTCAATGTTTATACTTATGATGTAGCATGTCTTGATTTATACAGTCAATGTTTATACTTATGATGTAGCATGTCTTGATTTATACAGTTAATGTTTATACTTATGATGTAGCATGTCTTGATTTATACAGTCAATGTTTATACTTATGATGTAGCATGTCTTGATTTATACAGTCAATGTTTATACTTATGATGTAGCATGTCTTCATTTATACAGTCAATGTTTATACTTATGATGTAGCATGTCTTGATTTATACAGTCAATGTTTATACTTATGATGTAGCATGTCTTGATTTATACAGTTAATGTTTATACTTATGATGTAGCATGTCTTGATTTATACAGTTAATGTTTATAATTATGATGTAGCATGTCTTGATTTATACAGTTAATGTTTATACTTATGATGTAGCATGTCTTGATTTATACAGTCAATGTTTATACTTATGATGTAGCATGTCTTCATTTATACAGTTAATGTTTATACTTATGATGTTGTTCATATGTGCCGCTTAATGTTTAACCAGTGTTTCACTACACTAGTGTAAGTATGAGCAAAGGACAGCTGAATTTATTCATTGAAACATCTTGATGAATGCAAAAGCAACTAAACAAGAGCATTAAAAAAATCAAAATATTTAAGTATTTTTACTTAAATCACTTTTAGTCGGTCTTTCCTTTTTATCTCAACTCTGCTAAAAAAAAAACTGATTTTTAATCAAAGACTTAAAAGCCAACATAACCACATTTGATTGCTTTATTACTTATAACACCTAAAAAAAAAACATCCTGCATTTGGCCTAAACTCTATAACAATAGAATAATCAATTAACAGCTTCTCATGTATACACACTAGCCTTAATCCCATTGCACAGCCATGCATATTTTGCATCACTTGCAACAATTGCTGGAACAGTTCCATTACCCACTTGATTGGTTCTGGCTGGTGTCTGTACTGCACATATATAACCAAAATTATATTTTAGAATCACATTTATGTTAAAGCCATGTGAGCACTGGTTAGATTAACCTAGGCAATCTGTTCCTCATTCATTGGTCACATGCTTCGCTTTTTATGCAAAGTTTACAGCTTTTGATAGAAGTATCACAAGTAGACAATCTTCCTAAGGGTAAGACCACTCCAGTGGCATAGTGGTTAGAGTGTCTGCCTTGGATGTGGGAGATTGCGGGTTCAAACCCCTGCCAAGTCAGACCAAAGACATAAAAATGGTACAAATAGCTGCCTTGCTTGGCGCTCAGAATTAAGAGGTTCATGTTAGGACTGGCCAGCCTGGTGTCAGGATAATGTGGTTGGGACATCATGCTACATGTCTGTGGCATGATGCCCTAGTGCCATACATCATTAAAAACTGCCACACTGCCTACATCGAAGAGATATGACTGAAAAATTTTTAAAGTTACATTAAAAAAATTCCAAATCACACACACATTCATAAGGGTAAGTGGCATACATGGGGATAAATATTAATAAATTGCAAGTCTTTCAGCATCTTGAAAATAAATTTGCACATTTCATCAGCACAATCATAGTTTTTTCAGGCAAATTAGATTTTTTTTCAATAAAGTCGATGGACATCTCAATAAGAATACTGGAGGGACCTGATCTGAAATTAGAGCAGCCCGGGGTATCAGGCAATCAGATTTTTTTATCACTACCTTCCTTCCTTTTAGATCCAACTTCATCAGACAAGGTAGATTTATGGCCTGCAGGTATGACCTTACTACTATGTGGCCCTGGTCCAGAAGTCTATGACTATGTATTGTTACATGTCTAGGCTCGTACAAAAGTAACAAGAAAAGAGTGAAGACAACAAGCTTTGTAAAATTTAACAAAATAATTTATTTCCCTACAAAAAACAAGGTAAAAATGAGAAAAAGGACTTACAGTTTATGAATCAAATCCAAAATTAATCCAAGAATTAAAAAATTATAAGTCCTATCAATAAAAAGTCCTAAGTGAATCACAGTTCAAATCCCGATGAAATTCAAGATGGTAGGCAATGACGTCTTCAATAACCTTCAAAGTGTTGCCGTGTATTCCAGTTTGGAATCCCAAATAATTTTCAATAAATTTCTTTGTCCAGGAATTTTGTAAGGAGGATTTATATGTATATTTCTCCAGGGAAATGAATCATTAATTCCAAAAAACAAAAATTCAACTCAAACTGGTCACAACAAAACACCTTTGAGCTTCAAAGGTTTAAAACACAACTGGCTCTTTATTCTTACAACACTGAGTTATAAGACTATCTAAAACGCAATACAGATTCCCGTATGAGGGTCACGTAATCATTTTCCCTGTACAACATAAAAACATTACATGCCGATTATCACATATGCTAGGTATGGCCTTATCTAAAATCAATGGTTCTTACTCTGGGAAAAAAAAAATTAAAAAATAGTTGTTTACTGCGAACTGTGATTTCTGAATCAAGGTCAGCAAATAGATACAATGTTTCTAGTGCTGGCTGTTTATCAGGTCAAACAGATGGTGCTGCTTCTCCCTTTCAGGAGGGTGTGACTCATTCTCCACCCATTTATACTCTCCCTTTGGAGGGGACATATGACTTGAGTAATTTTTGCCCGAGACCCAAGGGACTTGGAAAAAGGAAGCCCAGAAAACTCAGATCAAAATGAAGAGAACTTCTTCGCTTGGTAGGTTCTTTGACTATCCACAAGATCCCATATCTCGTCAGACCAAAGCGGATAGCTATCTATCCTCAAGTGTCCCAGAGAGATTTATTGTGGTCATACTTACCAGACCTTGGTTAGACATTATTCTTAAAATAAAGGCGCTAAAAAAAAGACTGACATACAAAAAGCATCTAATTAAGTTAGGTATGGGTTATGTCTATACCAATAAAATTATTCAGTGACAAGACTACTTACCTGTGCATTTCACTAAGATTAGATGTTGAACATGAAGCAATGCTAAGCAAAAGGACAGAAAAAGCAATAATTAAATCAACCATGCTTAAAAACAGCAAGGGACTGCTAAAAATTAGCAACAAACAGTAGGTTACAATTGCTAATTGTCATGGAAAATATTAGGAAGGTTATCCTAAATTAAAATGTTGAAAGAACCTGAGTTTGGTAACCAAATACAATGCATACAACAAGTAAGTGGTGCATGACCTGGTTACCACATGTAAAAATGTCACAATTCATGATACAGTATAAGGAGAATAAAATGATTGGCAGGCTGGTCCAAAGACTACAAAAGGGAATGATAGGGAAATTAAAATAAATTTCCTACCCTTATCTGATTATAAACTGTTATTTGAATTACAAATAAAAACCTCAATTGACAAACTAACACCCTTCTTGCAGAAGAGAAATAAATTGTCAAGACATACACCACATGTATGGAACAAATGAGTGACAAAAACTGATAATTATAAAATCATGAAGAATGTAGCACAAGACAAATGATAATTCACTCAATGATCCACAAAAGCAGCATCTGGTCTTTATGTAAACAATGTTGAACATTACAAAATGGTGACCGAAAAATATATGAAGTGGGCCTATCACGCATGCCCAAGATATATGGAATTCTCACACAGGGCTGTTCCAGTGTTCTGAAAAATTCTGGCTCAACCTAATGAGAGGACAGAATGTTTTCCATCATTCAGTTGGGAAAAATGACTAGCAATGCAACAGTGTCAGGTAAGATATTACTGACATTAAATTACACACATTCTCTAGTAGTTGGTACTAAACACCTGTTTGACCTGTCCTTTAATTGCTACAAGGTGCACATGGTATTGCATTTTAGTGAAAACTTTGTTTCCTCTAGGTTTCACATGATGAGTACCCACAAGCACAAAAAGTGAAGAGTCCATGTCAGAACACTTGCTAATCACTTAAGTATACTAAGATATGTCTTGATAAGAACACTTCTGTTTGGATTAAGCTGGGTAGCTTTAAAGCTTGTGGAAGAAGTTGAACTGGTGAATACTGAATGATCCACTCAAATACACTTAGAAAAATGAGTAAAAATTACTGGAATAGGAAAGGGAGTTAAAGGGTACTATGTGCCGTGAGTGGCCCATAATTTCTTCGCTTCTTTGCATAAGCACTGATAGAGAAAAGTAGGTTCAGCATGCCAACTGCAACTGTACCTGAGAAAATGAACATGCAACACAAACTGTAACCCAAGCCAGTGAAGTGAAAAATACAGACCATCATGACATACTTCTGCAGTGCAAGAGCAGTGTTCACCAAGATGCATCCTCATGCCAAGTTTCATGATTCAAGATAGGATTGTGTGTACACAGCATCCTATCTTTTGATGAGCTGAATTCAAAAACTTAACTTAAGCCTATAAAATGAAAAATGTAGGTCACTGCAACCCTTTTTAATACAGATGTGGTACTAATAGAGATGTACAAATGGCCAAAATTCCTCTAAAGGATATTATGGAAGATTGAAATGGAACTCTTCCAACGTTAGAAAGACATCAAACTGGGAGGAAATGGAGGGACAGAACTCCTGTGTATGACATTATGGAATACTGGAAATCTAACTCAATGACATTTAAGACCTTGTGAATTTAAAGCCATATACCAAATTTTTGAAGAAAT
Organism: Megalonaias nervosa; assembly: GCA_016617855.1. NCBI lineage: Eukaryota > Metazoa > Mollusca > Bivalvia > Unionida > Unionidae > Megalonaias > Megalonaias nervosa. The sequence goes on from JAECUM010045527.1 coordinate 41,651, forward strand.
CCATAAAAACCTGGTAAATTTATGCTGCTGAAACCAAAGTCGTGCATCAGAAGGCAGTATAACTTGTGTAAATGATGTCATGGAATACTAAAAATCAAAATCTAAAAGCAAATCTGCATGCCAAGTCTGACTGAAATCCAATAATATTAGCAAAATTAAGCTATAGAAATAAAAGTCAAGAAGGTAATCAGAGGCCACATGGTTAAAATCCAATAACCCCATGTAAGGTAATATTGTTCAAACTATACTTATGATGGATGGACAATATGATTACACACTGTCTTCATTTACGAGGCCCTGACCATTTAATTTTTCAATTGTTGTCCTGGGTCTTTTTTGAAAAATAAATGCTTGAAATATATCTTCTTGCTTTAATTTGTTGAGAAAAACTAAGAGTATCCATTATATTCATTGAAAAAATATTATCTTGAGGTGAAAGAAGTCAAAACACCCTGGTTTGAAAAGAAAATCCCAGGTGTGAACATTAAATTGTTGGTCACTAAAAAACACATGATAAAATAGAGATCTGAGGAATGTAACTGTATGAAAGTTTCCTAGTAAATGTGAATCTATTGTTTTGCAGTGCAATAGTGAATTTTGTAAATTCAAACACATTAAAAACTGTACGATTTCGTAAGGTAATTACCTGATTTCTGTAGAAGATAAGAAAAGATCAGGACCATAGGTGTCCAAGCTGCCATCTCTGAAATTAGAAACCCAATAATAGATAGTTTATATAGCAAGTTTTGACATGGAATAAATTACACTTCAAAGTAAAATGATATTCACATAGCTCCTAAAACTAGCATTCCAAGCGACAGAGATGACACACAGTTGGTTTCAGTCTAATAACACTGGCTACCTGTAAAAACTTCAACAGTTAACAAATGAAAGAACTCAACTGCACTCCTGGCTTTGTCTTAAAACCTGTTACAAGCTGCACTAATTCAATGGGGCTTCATAGACAGGTCAGTTATTCTATGACCAACTTTGGGTTGGAGTTCAAATAGTAAAAATCCAACATCCAGACTTGTTAGGGAATATTATTATTCCTTAAACAGACTTCATTTTATCTATGCAATGTAAATATTGCATAAATTTCTGTACTAAAGCAAACTCACAATCAAAGATAAGGTATAGCCTATGAAATAAAGGTTTGCTTTGGATCAGTGAATACTGGCTATTTTGCAGGATAATTTCATGCACATAATGTCCAAAAATGATTTTTGTAACACAGAACCAACTCACCTGGCCATCAGCTTCAAAATATATGGGCTGACCTTCAGAATGGTAGTAATTTTAAGTTACAATTAATGAACACTTAAGGAAAAAGATTAAGTTGAAAACTTTCTTTTCAGTGCTACAATACCTGATATAGTGTATATTCATTTGCAACTATTTGGTTTTTTAATTCATCATTTCATTCAAACATACAAATTCATCTGTGTTGTGCATTGTAATCAATATTTCTTTGCATCAGTGTGTCACAGACTAAGGCAAGAAATAACTTGGTTTCGCCTTAAAATGATTTTATCATTTTCATCATACATGCGTACAACGTTACCTAGGATGGATAATTGTTTTTCTAGTTACGCAACTGAATTAGCATGTATCTCGTTGTAGATCACTTGCGGCGTGAGACACCAAAAGCACAGTATGCACGGGTATTTTACCCTTACTAAGACTCGTTCTCCTGGAGATTTAAGGCAAGGTTCTTCTCTAACTGACACATTGGTCTTTTGGATCTTGTCAAGGAGTGTACATTCTCCATTTTTGTTCTACAGCCATAGGGGTAAGTGTTACATTTTCATTTTATTTGATATGTGAAGCATATTCACTTTTAATGTCGTAGTGTGAAATGTTGCCTTTACCACTACGCGGATTTGAAACGTGAACTTTTGAATTGTTACAAGTTGCTATTAAGAGTTTAATTTAGTAGCATGTATCTATAGAGTTTAATTCCGTACCTGTTATTATGACCAGTTTGGTTTCCGTACCTGTTATTATGACCAGTTTGGTTTCTGTACCCGTTATTATGACCAGTTTGGTTTCCGTACCTGTTATTATGACCAGTTTGGTTTTATTTTAGCTGTGTGTGTGTGTGTGTGCGGGTATATCAGGCTGTCGGTCTGGCCATCTGTATGGGGATTGAAGCATGTGTGACCATCAAGGCCATACAAGGACGGAACTGCTGATTTGTAAACTTGTGCGCATGGTGGATCCATGAAGGGTATGTGTGGCCAATACAAGTGTGGGCCAACCCAAGAATTCAGGAGGACTGTGTGGTTTGATAATGGACATGTGAACCAGGTCAAAATGTTTTGTTTTCAAGTTTTTACAAGTATTAATATGAGTCATATGTGGCTACGAATCGTACGGGCTGTACAAATGGCCGAGTCATGAGTCATATGTTTGGTACAATTGTTATGTTGATTTCAATTGATCATGTTTGTTTCAATTGATGATGTTGTTTCAACTGAGTACAATTGAGTTACCTTCATTACATGAGATTATATGAATCTTACCTTCATTACATGAGATTATTTGAATCTTAATTTCATTACATGAGATTATGTGAATTTTACCTTCATTACATGAGACTGTATGAATCTTACCTTCATTGTATGAGAATATACGAATCACATTTTCATTTTTCCATTTGTGAATGTTTGTGTAAAGTAAATGAATGAGTCATATGTTTGGAGTGTAAAAGAATCACACTGTATATGTGGTAGAGGATATACTTATTTCTATTAATTCATTTCATAAACTTCCATCTTTCATCACATTGTGCTGTGTTGTCATTTAATCCAAGCATCCATTCA
>JAECUM010045529.1:0-22827 GCA_016617855.1 Megalonaias nervosa
AATTCTGACTCTGCAGGTTACATAAATGATTATTTTTTGGATTTCCATCAATATGATCAATTACAAGTCCATCTTTAATGACCCCATGAAAACATTAATAGATGAATCTATGTGAGAAATAATTTTTATTTCCACTGGTATTAAATACAAAATAACCAAATTTATCAACACTACCGACTGGTTTTTTCAATCGGCAGTTTCTGATCACACCATAACGAGATGCTTCATAATTTTTAATAATTGGATGCGCTACAAACTCATTTTGCTCCATTTATATAATAATATTATTTGTTTAAATCATTATTTTGAAAATCTAGCGAGATAATCTTCTGCGGTTTTTATAGGAGATTCGACATTTTTTAAATCATAATATCGTTTTAGTTCTCCGTATTTTTTACCACCGCATTTTACACATAACTGAGTTTTTCCTCTGACTCCAACACCACATTGCATACACGGTTTTGGTCCTACACTCCCATGTCTAACGCTTTGCATATGGTAGCCGCAGAATTCATTTACACATGCTTTGTTACAAGGAGAAGTATATCCGATCATAAGCCAATTACATCGATTCTTTGTTTGAATCATTATATATATATATATATATATATATATATATATATATATATATATATATATATATATATATATATATATAATTTAAATATATATTTGTCTTAATTATAATAATGGAGGAATTATCCGCAATTGAAACTTTCGCCGTCTCAGCAGGAGCTAAATTTGATCTTGACATACTACAGAAATCTAAATTTAGTTTTTCGATTCAAGATCTGGCTTTAACAAATATGGATATAACTAAACGTATCCGTGAAGCCAAGAAGGAATTTCGTGACGATGGTGCGGCTCATGTGTGGTCGACATTCAGGATCATGAATACCATCGATGCTAGAATGAGTGACGAACGAGGTAATATATCATCAACTATCTCGACAATAAGCGATATATTATTCTAGTAAAATTTATTGTAAATACAGACGAAGAGACTTGGATTATTCGTGATAAGCGCGACCCTATACGTGTTACTGGAAATAACACTGTTACATTAAATAACAAATCCAAACCCGGAATACTGACTGGTATTGACAAACCATATTATGAACGAGTGTATCCTGTGACTGCGGTTGCCTATGCAATATATCCGCTGAATAATAAACCTGACGTCAATGATCTCAAGCCGATGAGACTGTCAGAGTTAAGAATAAATTGTGTAGCTGAGCGAGTTACAGAACACTTCACAAACGCGATACGTGGCAATGGTTTAACGGATTTACGACTTAAAAAAATTAATGAGTGGGCAGAAGCAGTTAAAGATACCGGAGCGTCTATCAGCGACGTTTCTGAGCTGGGAAGGAAATTAAAATTTCCAATAACAGTGAAGACGTTAACTGGAGAGATTTTATATAAAATCGAAATAGGAATCAAGAGGAGCTTCGATAGATATTATTGATCATAACGCACACGCATGGACTGTGGCAGTAACAATATTTCCACGAGACAGAACGGTTAAATTTTATGATGGTCATATATTTGATTTTATTAGAAATATCAGTAAAAGTGACCCTGTATCTGTTTGGTTGTTTCAAAGTTCAGAATATGATTATTACAATTAGTTTGTACGGCCTAATGGTGATATTTATCGTACAGAATCTCTTCATGAAGAAATGAAAAATCTTGCGCTGAAATATACTTCTGACGATGTCAAGGTTGGACAATTACTGAATAATTGTTTTACCGTTCCATCAGTTGCTGCTCACTTTGTTCAGGAGAAAAATTCATGGAAACCGACACGATCGGAATTTCTTGAAGATGTCCAGAAAAATTGTATTGAATATGGACACGGTGGATTATGGAATACTAAATATGATTATAGCGACGTTATCTCAATTAATATGGTAGCATGTTATCCTAGAAGTTTTCTTGGATACGGAGAGTGTTCTGAATACTTTAAGAGATTTGGACATCCATCACACGAGATGACCAGAGTTGCGATAAACAGACCCTTACCAAATTTTGACTTAACCGGATTAGCCCGTATAGACTTATTTGAGTCTTCGGAAAATCTCCATCCGATTACTTATACTTGGTTTGGAAAACATTTTTCAGAAAAGTGTTGGGTTCCAATAGTACTATTACGATATATGCTCGATAATAAAATATTGATATCATCGAAGGTAAATGAAGTGATTATATCGTATCGTCCACAGAAACAAGTTTGGTTACCAGAACAGGATAGATTTAATATTGATGATGTCAGGAAAGAATTTCCTGATCTTAACAAAGATGATATTGTTAAAATTGCTGACAATATATCTAAATGCAGGAAAGAAAGCTATGAGAAACTTGCAAAAGATCTTGGTAGAAAGATAATCGGTAAATTTACACAAGGAGGATCATATGATCATAAAAGACACTGTACAAGATTAATTATGGACGATGCTGAGCTAGGTTTTATAATCGCTGATACAACGGAAAAAAATACATTTATAAATCGAAGTAATGCTTATTTATCAGACGGAACCAAACTAGGTACAACTGTGAGCTATATTGATGGCGACTCACCGCAGTTTACTCATTTAAGATCTTCGATGCTAGCGTACGTTTCGATAAATCTATTGTCGATGATAAATAGATTTCCTCGTTAGGCTGTCAGAGTTGCTACGGATTCGTTTTATATAAATAAAAAATATACGGATTTGTTAAAACCGCTACTCGGTAATGGTGAATGGGGATCATGGAGAATAAAACAAGAAAATATACTTAGTTATTCTGAATCTGCCGACATTGAAATTAAGGAAATATATTACAAGAATAATCAAATATCAGAATTGTCATCTGCACCATCTGTATATGATCCTGTGGCTAGACATAAGACTGTTTATCTTAATGGATGTGGTGGTTCAGGTAAAACAACTCGTGCGATTAAATTATTCCTGAACAACCATTCAGATATAATTGTTTTAACACCTACACATAAACTCGCCAGAGAAATAAAAGAACGAGGAGTAAAATCTCAAACTTATCATAGTTTCTTCAGATGGTGCGGAGACACATGGACTCCTGAGCGAATGGGTGAGAAATATATACCTAAGTATATTATCTGGGACGAGATAGACACGGTATCGTTGGAAATATTAAAAATATTCCTTGAATGGTTATTGACTAAAAATACCGCTGTAATAATGTGTGGCGATCATGGTCAACCACCACCCTTCGTCGGTCAATCTCCGCATGAATGGTTAAAATCATTTCTAGATTACTACGAAGAAATAAATGATGATCATAGAGCTATTGATGAATCGCTGAAAGAGTTTAAAAGATTAATCAGACTACAGCCAGATAAAATACAGTGTGAGATAATGCGTAAAGTAATTCCAGAAACTACTATGAATGATTTTTTGAATTTATGGAGACCTGCTGATTTGATAGTCGCAAGTAGAAAGATAGTTCGTGAGGAATTGCAAGAGAAATTATTTCTGTTACATAAAGAAAAATTTTCCAATCTACCTGTACCATTGTGTTATCGCCCAGCAGATACTCGACGACAGAATATTGAAGTTGAAATTCCTGGTGGTGGGATACAAAATCTTGCATTGAATGATATTGTTTTGGTTGCTGTTGATGTTGTTGAGAGCGCATTAAAGATGGATAAAACTCCATGGAAATTAGGATACGCTATAACAATTCATTCGTCACAGGGATTAACTATTTCTGATACAAATATATGGATTGTCGATGATCGGATCGAATGGTCAAATTTAGTTTATCTCGCAGTGTCTCGAGTCAGAAGAATATTTCAGCTGCACAGGGTTATCATAGATTACGTGATAACTGAAGAAATCACCAGCGACTTTGTTGTCATAAAGAAAAAATTAGCGAGTTATAAGCAATGTGACAAAAAAATAAACGTGACTTTGATCTTGATGCTGAATTTATTATAACACTGAAACAACAACAGAACAATCATTGTGCAAGTTGTAACACAATAATGCTGTGGCAGTATTTGAATAATAATCCAAGACGGTTCACCGTGGATAGAATTAATAGTAGTCTTGGTCACACACGCGAAAATGTGATGCTAACGTGTCTTGAATGTAATCGACGTAGGGGTGCATATTTACATAAGTGAAGGTGGTGGTAATTGTGTGTCTTTAGGAATTATTTGTAATTGTTCACGTACAAATCCACGCTGAGGAGCCGTCGAATCCAGTCTGTAGATTGCAGGTCTACCTGTGGATCTAACCACGCTGGAAATTTTATGTGTGGTCACACTCCAGATAGGATCAGTTGCATTTTTTTTTACCCCCTTCAAGTTCACCAGGTTCATATAAATATCTTACAATTACGTTACCTAATACTGGTTGAGAGGAAGATTCACGTCGTTGTCCGTAGCCATCGCTACGGGGTATATATTTCTTTGTAATTGCATTAGCAGGCTTCATAGAAGATACACGAGCAATTTCATTATTCAACGCAGCTATCACACTTGGTAACCTTGGAACCCATTCACGAGATCTCTCCCCGGACTTAAAGTGAGTGGATATTTCCTTTGCATATTGATATCTAAATAACCGTTCAGCAAGTGTTCGATTAAATCGTTCAACGATTGCCTGATCACGATGAATTTCAGTGTGTCCTCGTCTGATTTTAACGTTATGTTTTTTCATCAACGATGATGCTGCACCAAGAAATTCTTTGCCAGGATCAACCTGTAATAGTTGTGGCCATCGGAAGGGTCCTCGTTGATAAATTCGTTCAAACGCAGATGCAACTTCAGATGCTGTTTTTGTTGTTAGTGGTTCTTCTTCTTTATATCTACTTGCAACATCAACGACAGTCAATGCGTATTTGTACGTGCGTGATTGACGTCTACCAATTTTAATGATGTCATGTGGTAAAAGTAAAATATCTGCTTGATGAACTTCATTAGGGGTGCTGACATCAAAATGTGCGTACTGAATTTTTTTAGGTGGTGGTAGATAAATTTGCCATATTGCCTGTCGTGCTAACCAATTTGCAGCAACATAACGTGAGACTTTTGCTGCTTCAGCAAGTTTACTAATCGCTCTCTGCCTCTCCAATATCCTCTTGGGCTATAATAAACAGATTTCATTATAATAGTTATATAATTAATTACCCATCCCCTAGCATTATTTTACCTTTCATAGCAGTTTTTATTAGAAAACTAGCGAGTTTTTCTCTGAGAGATTGATCAGGAATAGAATTTAATGCATGAATCAATTTCACATCTGCGAGATGTCGTTGTTGCTTTTATACGCAACATCATGAAATGACACGCTTGATCAATCTTATTTATTGGATGTTCTCCTGGTCTTGGTTGATCTTGATCATCAAGTCGAATATCAAGTCGAGTTCCAGGACCACAATAATTGTATCCTGGTAAGTGTTTTTCCCCGGGATATTTCGCCCACGGAACCCCTGGTAATTTTCCCAACGAAGCAGCAATATCACCTCCTGTCTTTGTGCTCGACGAAATAAATTTATATTTTTTTATGCCACACTTTTCACACTTACCTGTCAGTGCACGCTTTTTATTTTTTGTTATTATTGTTGTTAATCCAACGGTGGGGGTTGTTGCCTTACATCGAACACAATATAGACTCATATTATTTATTATATGGATATATTTGACTTCTCAGCAACACGAAAACAAGAACCAGTAAGACACCATCCAGCACTACCAAATTCTGTTAGAATGATTATAATAGGCCCATCTGGTTCTGGTAAGACACAATTATTACTTAATCTGAAAATACGATGGCTCAAGTGAAATAAATTATATTTAGTAGCACCATCTGTAGATGATCAACGATGTTATGAAGTACTTAAAGATTTTAATAAAAATGCAAAATTATTAGACGATGACGGAAACGATATTATTGATTTTATCACCGATATTGATGAAGCGCCATCTGTAGATAACCTGGATGGATTTATTAATAACCTCGTAGTATATGATGATGTGATGCTGGACAAACAATCAAATCCAGCTCGGACATTTTCCAGAGGCAAACACAAAAATACTGACGTGATTTATGTTACTCAGCGATATAACAAATACCTAAAGTGATCAGAGACAACTGCAATATTTTAGTTGTGTTTAATGGAGTAGATAATTATACCTTACAAAATATTTATTATACTTGGTGTTCGGGGGATATGGACATGATTAAGTTTAAAAACTTCTTTTCAAAAGCACAAGCTGTTCCATTCGGATTTATAACAATAAATTTACATGACCCAAGATCTAAGTATCGTATAGGTCTGGATAAAATCTTTGGTTAATTACAGCAGCAGAGGAGGTGAACGACCAATATTGAGTGACCCGGCGAGTAAACGAAACACACCATAAAATAAAAACAAAGAGTCGGAGATAAAGTAACGAGATAAGCTAAACCAATTAGAGAAAATCTCATGGTCAATTAGAGGTTTTGGTTTAGCGTTATCAACCTTATTTTCAGCCTTCGTAGGAACCTTTATTTTTTAGACAAATGACAATTCAGACAAGTGGTCTGTTCACCTCCTCTGCTGCCGCATTACTTCCAAGGTGTACGCCTTAATTTAAACTGACCAATCGTAACCAGCGGTTCCTAAATTTTCCCAAAGACAATTATTCCTTTCGTCAGCCTAAAATCTGAGAAATAAGATGCATATCAACATCCCTTTGAAAATGACTATTTGACATGGGGGTTCACATCAGGCGGTTATGGCTGATAACTCAAATGTTTACTTTCTCAGGACAGCGTTGCGATGCCCGGGTCAATTCTCAATGAGCCGTAGATGCTGGCCTTTCAAGTTTAACACATGAAGAAAAGGTCGAAGTGACCCTTCACAAAGATCTTGCTGGCTTGACTGTAGTAAAATTTTAATGCACAATGAATTCAATTTTAAGGTTCTATACTCATTCAAAATTCAACACATTACAGCAATAATAAGATAACAAATATCAGCACATCAAATCCGTTAAACAACGATGATATGACACAAGCGGTAAGTTATAATCGGCTAATCACAGCAGAATCTGATAAATTTCCACTTGCAGGCGGGATAATGACTGGTGACATCAATATGACAGGTAAGAAAATAATAAACCTGGAAATAACCTATCCTCAATCTAATCAAATCTTACTCACCGCTTGATTATCAACCAGCTTAATACAGTGGCAAATTTAAAAATAAGCAAATCTGGTGATTTTGTACCAGGTACTATTTCATTTATCAAAGGTGGTAAGATAACAGGAATACCAACAGACTTTCCTCCCAGCGGAGAATCAAATGCAATATCGTATGATCAGCTGAAAGGATCATTAATAATGTACCTGGAACTTGCCGGAGGATCAATGACAGGTTCGTTAGACATGTGAGGTAAAGTCATATACAACACACAACTCGATAATACTCCACTGTCCAACGATAGCTGGGTAGCAAACGTAAATTTTGTAAGACAAAATTTTGTGGTAAAATCCGGCGACACAATGATAGTCACGTTAGACATGGGCGTCAACAAGATAACATCAACTGCGTTTCCAACAACAACATCAGATCTAACAAACAAGAATTACGTCGATGATATGATTACTGGTTATACCGCAATAAGAGCAGTAAAATCCGGCGGCACAATGACAGGCACACTAAACATGGGATCAAATAAAATAACATATTATCCAGTATCTCCATTTGATCTGACAAATCTTACGTCGACGTGGCAGCAATTGCTGTTTCAGGTCCATCAGCTGATGCTCTTTACGTTAAGCGAACCGGAGACACAATCACATGAACCATCGACATGGTAGCAAATAAATTAACCTCAAGATATGTTCCTGCTTCTGTATCAGATGTTGTAAATAACTATATGTAGATGGTGTTGTTGTTGGCAGCACGAAACGAGCTCGCAGTAACGTCGGTTATATTCCATATCTTGTTGATTCGACAGATAATCGTTGGGGTTTTGTAGCAACGGCATCAACACAATATCCTGGAAATAAATCCGAATTTTGCTTTCGCGTTTAACAGCGTCATATCTGGAGGTCCCGAGTGGACAACATATGGAGAAACAACTAATTTTTTGGATTAAAATACAATCTCCAGCAGCTGTTGCCGTTTGGAAGTTTCATTTACGAGGACGATTAAATGCTGGCGTCGGCCGCATATACAACTAGAGATTTGAAGGATCGACGGTTAATACCGCATGGACAACTCTGTACAGCGCACCGGGTGTTTATATCTCAACGAGTCAACAGTTTACTATCGCTGATTCTAACACGGTTATCAAGTACATTTACTTTCGGATATATGTTGTCAACGCAGAAAGTTCTTCCCCTGGTTTGACGATGTTTCAGCTGTACGCGATTGATGACCTAGCATAGGTCGTTCCGGTTTAGTGTAGATGTAGCTTATAATGTCTGTTGATCCTCCGTTGATCAGAGTTACAAAAGAGTTTTACGACGTTATATTTGATCCAGAAACAGAAATATTGGTGGTAGCTAATATTGACCCAGAGTGCAAATGAAACACGAGCAGCAAGTATAATTGCTCAAATAAAAAGTTAAACACTAGAATCACCCGATTTAACAGATAACGAAGACAATTTTGTCAGAGTTGCAGGTATGAGAGGTCCACAGCTAAGAAAAGCTATGAGACTTTGATATTATCAGTAAATACGGTCATCCAAACGATTGCGAGGTGCAGAGGCTAAATGTTGAGTAACTGTTGACAAAGATGTTGCTCGAGATTAACAAAGAAAATTCTATAACTATTAACAGATCTAACCTTATAAAAGCAAAATCTCACAGCGGAAAAAAGCCAGAACAAGATCGAATAAAAAAAAGTTCATGATGAACTTAATGAACTAACAGAACTAAAAAAAAATCGACTCACAAAAGAATCACAGGATAAGTGATAGTTTTGCTAAACGCAGAATAATTTGCGAGCTAGGTATGGACTATCCTGATTTAAGAAAAAAAAAAAAACGTTATTTGAGGTCTCAGGTTATCATGATGATGCTAATCCGCTGGCTACAGCATATCTGTTATTGGTTGACTCGTTAACAAATGTTGATTATAAAAAATATTCTGATCAACAGATAAAGGCGGCACTGATAGCAGTAGATACTATTGAGTCAAAACTTGAGTCTTGTAGCGATTCTGAGCAAGATCTATTCTATAACACACTTGATGATATAAAAAGTATTAGTAATATTATCCAACCTGTTAAACCAGATGAAGGTGATGATATTCTTCACAAAAAGATTTCACTAAAAGACTATAAAAAGGAAGCTGAAAAGTTACTAAAGGAAAACAAATACAAAAATATTAAAGATCTGATTGTCTGGTATCTAAACCTACCTGCAAAAAACATCAACTTGGATGTTGATAAACGTGGACTTTTATCTTTTGCAACAGCATGTGCAGTACTTAACGTTGTTAAAAAAATCTCAGCGACTTCGATTTATTTATTTCAACAGGTTATATCGAATCAACAAAAGATGTTTACCAAGATAATATGTATGATGTAACCGAAATACAAACACATTTCAATCCACTATCTGTACCAATCATAACAAATTTTCTTTCTGATCCTAGATATAAAGATATAAAGATACATCATCTGAGGTATATGATGGCTATAGAAATTTTCTTGCTGACCCTGTTAATAGTAACTTTCGTGATCTGGTTGATAAAGCTGCTGCTGAGAAAACGTTTACTTTTGCGCTGTAAAATTTGTTAGCGCAGATCAATAATGACTAAACAATATGTGATCGACTGTACAGATTAGCCACTTTCCACTGGAAATCTTGTGCTTTGAGTCTGTTGGCTACCAGAAAGTTGGGTCTGGGCTACAGTTAACTCAGGTACACCAGTGTACCTTTCTGCTTTTGTCTCAGAACAAGGCGTACAAATACTTCACAATGGAGGCTACTTATAAATGACTCTTAAATAAAAAGGAAAGCCCTAATACTAACACTTTCATATGATATATGTGTTCTCTTTATTTAATTTGAGCCAGACTACCAGATTCTCTTTCTGTTAGCCAGTTGGGTTACCATCCGGTTTTGAAATTGATTGGACTCGGACATACATTCATGCATGCATGCATATATACATACAGAAAGAAAGACATGCATACTTGCTAACTTTCTTACTTGCACCCGCATATAAACATGTCTCTTCCATTATTTCCTTACCTACATTTAAGCGTCCGCCTCAGATGCGGGAGGTCGTGGGTTCGATCCCCGGCCGAGTCATACCAAAGACGTATAAAAATGGTACTAACAGCTGCCTTGCTTGGCACTCAGCATTAAGAGGTTAGTGTTAGGACTGGTCGGCCTGGTGTCAGGATAATGTGACTGGGTGGGACATTATGCTACATGTCTGCGGCATGATGCCCCAGTGCTAGACATCACAATAAACTGCCACACTGCAGATATCGTAGCGATATGACTGAAAAATTGTTAATGCTACGTTAAAAATCCAAATCACACACACACACACACATACACACTTACCTACATTTATCAAAGACCACTTTTTTTGAAAGATGAACTGCCTGGAAATATTTAAATTGATTCCTTATCTGATACTGCGAATGCTTACAAGAAACGCCAACAACGTTTGTTTAGGAGCATATGACCGAGTTGGATGACCTGTACATATAGACACGTATTTCAAATTACGTCTTTACATGCATATTTAAAGTTGTATGAATCTCCAAAATTAGTTACACTCTATTTTAAAGGTTGGTCCTCTCTCAAAGATTTTTAAATCATGTGTTATTTCCCACCACAAATGCAGTTGAGACATATACCTTGTTCATCCGTGTATCTGTCATTTTTTTCAGGTTTGTGTTCAGATCAGTCTTCAGGCACTTCGGTGTATTCATCTGTGTTCCGTAAGCACAGTTGTATTTATTTCTCATGAAGTCTTTTTGTGACGACGTTTTTGAGCCAAATTAAAATTATATTGATCTGACATTCAACATCTTGAACGTCATCTTATTGATGCCTGGATAATGTTCATATCGATATTGAGTTTTAACATCAATAATACATTACCTGCTAATGATGTATTGCTTACCTTCCGGGACTCTAAGTCCCACTTCCAAATCTTCAGATTATATATTATTATAGATGAATCCTTCCTTAGTTATAGAAGTGAGAAAACTAGTCTCCGTCTGACGCCTGTATCACAGCCCCACAACCAGTTTACTTCCTGTTTTTTTTTTTGTTTTTTTTTGGACAAGCCATCGGTCAGTCGTGTTGCCTTTGCTGTTAATTTTATCGACGTATTTTTGGCAGTCCACCTGTATATTTCGTTGGTTTGAGTGTTAGTCCACATACTCCGTGCTACAGCTAAGTTTTATTGTTACGTTAAATATTTTTTTATTGGGGGGGGGGAGGTAAACATTGGACAACACCTTCATAGATAAAAGGTGATGCTAAATATAACATGTGCCCTTTTTATAGTGTTGGCGTGGGAAACTAATTCCTACCTATTTTTCGTTCCGGAATTTATTTTCTTGTTGAATTATTTCATTGATCTGCATAATTCGCAAGTGAGGGCATGTAGGAAAGTCGCTTGGGATCACTCACGCCTCTAACTTGTACAGGTTTCATACCATGTTCAGTTGTCAGTTTTGTTTTTCGTGGTTTGGGACTGGAAGAGCATATGATAAATTGCTGCAACCCGGTTGTACTACGGACCTTTATTTCCTTTACTCGTCCGATTGTAATTAGAGTACATTATAATACTTGCATCAATATTGTATGTAATAATTCGTTGCATAGGGTAAGTAATGCAACCATTTCTGTAGTTCTTGCATTATTTTTCTTTTTTCATCAAATTAACATAAGATGACATGACAATATTTGTGTAAGTACTTGCCTCAGCAGTGCATTTAATATTGTCGAATTCTAATATTTTTGTGGGTACTCGCTTAGGCAGTACATATTTATCTTTTCACGAAAATACTGCACCGGCCCGAAAGGGGGGGGGGGGGGAATCTGAGTCCTGTGATACTCGGAATAGACTTCCCTATCCTATTCCAACAATGTATGGGATCTGTCTCTGTCGAGAGACATAATGTTTTTGAAGAGTCGCATAACCATCAGATAGGCACTACTCAATCTCAGGAGCGTTTGGAATCTGTCTCATAAATTCAAAAGACCTAATTCTTCTGAAGAGTTGAAGAAGTCTGTTAGGGTAGGCATTCATAGGTCCCATGGGTGTATGGGATCCTTATCTGAGTCGTTAGGGACTCCCCAGTCTCAAGAGGATATGGGATCTTTCTTTTTGTTAAAAAAAGAGTACACCTCGATCCCAGTAGGGTAAAGGATCTCGATCTCTTTTTGCTAACAAAAAATGAAATTAAGGTCCAAGAATCCCTGAAAGTTGTACCGATACAGACTGTGACGGAGAGGGTTCTATCCGGGGTTCCTCTCAAGGTTAGAAAAAGAAAAACTCAGGTTGAGAGTTATTCCCCTCCCCCAAGGGCGAAGCAGTACTCTCTCAAGGCCCTTAACGCAGTAAAGCAAGGAACAAATTGTGCCTCCCTCAAAATGGAGAACAGCGATCACACTATAAATTCTAATGAGGGCTACTCCATTAGATCAGTCACTCGACCAGTCCTCGGTCTGTGATCGGTTTCTAAAAGCAGGCGCTGGTCACCTGTCTTTTAGTACATGTCGATAGAGCTAGATCATCTGTCTGAGGACAATGATAAGGTCGGTACTGCCTTCCTCCTCCTTTCTCCAAAGGAGATTAACAAATAAATGAGGCGTCATCTTCCCTCTATCCTACTTAGAAGGGATGAGAGGTGTTCATTTCTTTCAATAAGGCAAGTCCCATGATAGGTCTGAGGACAGGAATAGAATTGATACTCAAAGCAAGAGGTGGGAGTTGTTCCTGGTCATTCCCCTCCAGCTGACATAGGAAAGACAAGAAATATTCTCGTCCTCCTAAATGGTCCACTAGTAAAAAGGGCAGTTCCCTCACTCCCTGCATGGAGTTGACTCAACAAAAAGAAAAGGAGGATTCTCTCCAGTGAGACTTTCAGAGGCACATAAGTATTTGGACCTTCTGCTGAACCCGCAGTCCTCTAGGGGCAGATACTTTTTACAGAAATATTTTTAAAAGGGAAAGAGTTCGCCAGGCAGATGAAACAGTGGACGACCCATCCACCCCCTTGCTTTATGCTTCAACCGCTGGTTTAGGCTGTCAGCTTTAAGATCTTTAGCTGGCATGACTCCTCAAGGTCACCTCCCCCCCCCCTCCAAATTGGATGACGGGATATCGCAAGTGGAGATTTTCACGAGAACCTTGTCTCATCTTCCCCAGTTAAATCCAGGAGGGTAATGGTGCTTGGGGCCATGACACTGGTTACTTTTGCCGGGAATGCGTTTTTAATTCCTATGACACCCCCTGCAGAACTGCTTTACCTCTGCATGGATGTTTCTTTTCTGGAAAACTGGGAACCGAAGAAAGACCCGCTATCTACAGAGATTCTCCTGGAATCCGATTTTCACAGTTCACCACCATGTGAGTTTGTTGCTCAATCGGGACCAGAGTCCGAATCCACAAACCCAATCCCACTCCTTTCTGTGTATCATTGCTTAAAATTGGGGCTGGGGCGAGCACATCGCGCCAGAGAGTGAAGATCTTCAATTACCTTGATCATTTGAAGAAGCATCCCTTTGTATAAACAACTTGTGATTGCGGGCAGTGTTCTAGCCCTTAAAGGATGCGTCAACCTTATTGGGTCACTGTGTGTGGGTCTCGACAGATAATACGTCAGTAATAAAGTACGTTACGATGAAGGAGGTAGTTGTCTACCTTTCGCTTGCATGAACATTTGGACCCTTCTACGTTAAGACAAAATCAGTTGCGGAGAAGACCACGCTCCTACTCCGCCATATTCCCGGCAAGAAGAATATCTTTACGAAAAGTCTGTCTTTGAGGCCTGTGGGTAATTTTAGAATATTCTCTTCACCAAGAGTTAGCATAGTCACTTTTTCGTCTATGCAGAAACTATTGCTGGATTTGTTTATTATGAGACCGGATAATAGCAAATGCTACAATAAACTAGCACACACACACACACACACACACACACACACACACACACACACCTTTATTTACATCTTCCCAATCACGGTTCAGAAGTTCTAGTCAGTGATCTTTTTCAGTCTAAGTGGGATTGGCGTACACCACCACGTATTTGAGATTTATTCTTGATATACTTATTCAGATAGCCTCCCTGTAACCTGTACGATCGTAAGTTTTAGCAGTATCTTAACTGGGTGTGATCAAGATAGTGTCTTTGTCGAATTAAGATCTTAAGGTATTTCCTCACTACAGGGACCTTCTTATGAGAATTTGGCCCAGGATGTTAAAACGGTTGCTTGTTCTTGGACTTATTGAATCCTCATCCTGGAATGATGTGAGAGAACCGCTTTAGGGATTTCTCATATCATCTTCTATTTTACTTTCGATCTTTGGCGCATCAGAAAAAAGTCTCCTTTTTGCTTTTTTGGTTGGCCTTGAATGTATGGCACAACTCGTAGTTCTATGTCCTACCAACTTATGGTACTGAAGACTTCTACCGTAAGAGTAGTAAATAATTCTAACAGGGCTAATATGATGATTATCGTGAAAATCTTGTCATCGCTACTCCACCCAAATGGATGGTGATATCGACACAGGGTTGTATTAGTCAATGTGTTCTTCATACTTCACAAACTATATGGGAAGAAACGTCCATAAAGCAAGCTTCAAGACATCAAGCTCACCATAGGGCAGTGGTGTCCCTCTGAAAGAACAAATGGTAGAGATGAGGTGATATTTTGCCAACCCCGTATCTGACAGTGAAACAGTTTTTTCGAGTACATCGACTTTTACAATGTTAAACTGAAATATTCGATAGGGAAACATTATGATGATGTGCCATCAGAGAAATCTTGGACGTTTTGAATGAATAGGGCTGTGCAACACATATTAACCAGCTGTTTACAATTTACCTTTATACTTTATATTATATGACTATTGCAGGTTTGTAAGAACTTAACTTTTATTATTTAGCACTTCATGTCTGTGTTTATTTGGAAGGTTTTATCTGTCCAGAGCCATTTTTTGTAGACGGCAATATATTCACATTTGTTGAACGGAGTTATAGCCAGTGTTGTGCTGATGTGCTGTTATGTCTCCTTCTTCTTCTTCTTCTTCTTCTGCTCCTACTACTAATAATGTTTAAGGCCTTCCAGTGCAAATTATGGCAACGATGAACTAATCACTGATAGCTTTGGTTTCTGTTATGTATATCTATTTTGTGTATTTAATTTTTGTCCATGATTGTAAATTGTAAGGATCATTTTGTAAGCAGCATATTACATAGCTAACGTTTATCCTTGAGTGTAGACTATACCTTAAGATAATATTTGTAAACGGGTTAACTTGGATCTGAGTTCAGGACATTGGTTTTCCCCTTGGAAACTTCTGGTCTACCTGATATTTGTCATCACGTTGCTAAAATTTAAGTAAAAGGCTAGACCTTGTTTAATACTTAGAATGTTCTGGAATTGAACTTTGACCTTCATCCTGGTTCTCTTATTGTTTCTTCGGTTTGTATGTAAAGGTTGTTTACCTCAGAATGGTTTATTCCTATCTTAGCATCTGTCTAGTGGAATTAATATTAGTTCTGTTCAGTTATAAAATTTGAGAGGATTTACTTCATTGAAATTATTCATTGGAATTACGAAGTGCTTATTGACTAATTGGACCAAATCATTGCTATGGGATTATTGTGAATTCTCATTGCTATTGGATTATTTTTAATTCATTCAAAGACAATTTGCATTACATCATTGTAATACAACATGACTATTGGTACATCAGCACATTTAATACGATTGGCACATCAGCACATTCAAGATTGAAATTTATTCAGAACTCCACTGGAATTCATTCGGAACGCTATACTTTTGGACTTGTGATATAACTTTTAGGGCTGTTTGGGATTTAATCCACAATTCTATAGGTTCCTTTTAAATTTTCACTGTGTATTCCAGGGAATTAAATTATTTGTTGAATTTCACTAAACTTGTTGGTTTTCGATCTTTTCTGTTACTTATTTAAAGAACGTAGATTCCTAACACTGTTAAAGCTTGTAAAACATCCCTGGTTTTAGTTTTAATGGGCTTTATTTTTTCCAAGTGTCGCATCAAGCATCAGCCTTGCTTAAGGTTTCGTACCGCTCTTTACACTTTATTTTTTGCAAACGTCGCATCAAGCATCAGCCTTGTTTAAGGTTTCGTACCGCTCTTTATACTTTATTTTTTCCAAGGGTCGCATCAAGCATCAGCCTTGCTTACGGTTTCGTACCGCTCTTTACACTTTATTTTTTCCAAGCGTCGCATCAAGCATTATCCATGCTTAAGGTTTCGTACCGCTCTTTACACTTTTTATGACTTTCAGGATAAACACAAAACTGGCTTTTGAGAAATAGAACCGACTGTTTTCAAAATGTTCTGCAGGAACATGTTATCTTATGATTTAGTGTGGACACTATATCTTTTAGACTTAATACAGTTAGTGAATACCGTAATGGTTTTCATGGCAGTTTTTTCATCATATAAATTGTGTGCGATTATCAGTACGACTCAAGACAATGAATATGGAGTTTCGATTGAGGGGGAGTTGTTTGACACTTTTGTATCGTTGAAACGTTCGTAAAGCAGTTTTTCTGTACAGTAAGATGGATACAATTGTACCAGAAACTTCCGAGGGCTTCACCCCCTGGGCCACAAAGGGGGAGCCATCCCAAAGACCTCTCGCCTAAAGTTAATGACAGTAAACACTATTTAGAATCCGCCCCGGGTATCTGTCTTCCTTCTGAGCGCAATCTAATTTAGCACGTTGTGTGTTGTTTTATTATTATTATTATTATTATTATTATTATTATTATTATTCAAATTTAAAGTGGTGTTCATCAAATCTCAGCATGTACATCCCCAATTTTAATTACTATGCCACTGATAAATGTAAATGGCACCATAATGCAAACATGACGGGAAACAGTGAATGTTCGTGGGAAAGAAGAAAAATCAGTTCCATGAATATCCTATTTTTTTTAAATTTTAGTGCAAGAGATTTAGGTGCATGTTAATGTACATAACAAGGTTAAGATAAGGTGCTGAAGTATGTGTTTTTATACGTAACAAGGTAAGATAAGGTACCTAAGTAGGTGTTTTTGTGAATAACAAAATACGATAAGGTACTGAAGTAGGTGTGTTTTTGTACATAACAAGGTAAGATAAGGTACCTAAGTAGGTGTTTTTGTGAATAACAAAATAAGGTACTGAACTAGGTGTTTTTGTACGTAACAAGGTAAGATAAGGTACCGAAGTAGGTGTGTTTTTGTACATAGGTGTGTTTTTGTACACAACAAGGTAAGATAAGGTACCGAGGTAGGTGTGTTTTCGCACATAACAAGGTAAGATAAGGTACCGAGGTAGGTGTGTTTTCGTACATAACAAGGTAAGATACGGTACCGAGGAAGGTGTGTTTTTATGCACTGCAAAGTAAAATATGTTACTGAAATAGGTGTCTTTTTATACATAGCAAAGTAAGATCAGGTACCGAGGAAGGTGTTTTTATACATAGCAAAGTAAGATCAGGTACTGAGATTACGCTGGATAGTTATAACTAGACATTGTTCATTTAACTGGGCTCTACTGCATAAATTTTCCAAAAATTAAATTTGCTTTCATTTATTGTTAGATTCGAAATGTGGAAAAGTGTTGAAATTAAGTTTATATTCGATCTAACAAGGGTCAAAATTGCGTTTAAAGACGGCCAAGCTTCGACTTAGGGGTTTCCTCGTCTAAAAATAGAACAACACTAATATGATTACGTGATAAATCAAATGGTAATATACAGCGTGAGAGTGGATGTTGATGCTTTCACGTTAATTTTTATGCGATAATAAAATACTATGTATTGATGCGGCCGATGGGATAAAATAATTTTAATACATAGTAATGTACTCTCCTTTAAGTATAGCAGTTTTAACATGAAGTTTTAGAGCGGCAGATAAAGCAAGGAGTTTTCTTGCGTAATGGGATTGTGGGGGTCATATCAAAGTGTTACCGATTTAAAGTTTACGTTGTAAACACACACACACACACACACACACACCCCTCGCTCTCTCTCTCTCTTAAAATAAAATAATAAAAATGATAAAAGTATGAGCCCTTTTTCTGTATGGTACACAAATGTACTCATCCCAAATTCACACACCGTGCACCCCCTCCTCCCAGCCAAAATAATTCGTTTGTCCCTTAGCCGCCAATTGCTTGTTCTCCAAACATACAACAATTGTAGAAATTGTACAAATATTTCTTTTATATCTGATGTTTGACTTAAATTGCCATTATAGATTTTAAAAATATTAAAACAAGTTTCTTCCTGGTTGATGTCAAAGATGTTTGGTTAGTATTGAGGCATAAAAAAAACAACATTAATTTAAACATGTGACATTTGAACATTTCTTGAAAGTTTTATAACATTAAATGAAGTAGTTTTTTGAAGGTGTGAAAATTATGTTTCTCACCTGGCTGTCACTGGAACCGAGATACACGCATTTGCTTATATGCCATAATAAATATTTCATCTAATACTTTAATAAAAATATTACCAATTTATTTGGGGTGGGTGTGAAAATATGTATTTTCTACCTGGTCGCGATAGAGTTTGAATGGTTGCTATGGAAGCTGTCAAAAATAGAACTTGCCTGAAAAAGCTCCTAGAATGATTAACCAAATATGGTTATTTCTTTAGATGTTAAGGTATAGGTGTGTGTGTGTGTGTGTATATATATATATATATATATATATATATATATATATATATATATATACTAAGTATACTTTTATAACAGCTATAATCAGCATAAAGTTCTGACTACCCTAATAATATGATGTAAGAGACCTGAGGGCTCTAAAGCTGTAATATGATGGATGGGGAGGATGTGTTTTTTATGTCATAAATTTAACATGTTGTTCATGTCAATGAATATATACAAACTGCTGAAAGAATGAATTTGAACACTGTATGTAATATAAATGTATAGATCACGACTTACCATGATATCTGTATTAAATTGTTCATGCTGTATGTCAAGTGTGATTGCCGGTCATGTGGTAACAAATGTCATAGATTTTAACCTCGCACATTGTTAAATACTCACAAAAGCTTCTGGAATCTTATTTTATATGAATTTCTCACACCCAGAAATATGTTTATCACACTTAAATTCACATCCAAATCATCATTTGAATAGCACTAAGCTCGATGACTCCAACAGCTGACATCAGGAAAATACGTCTGCAGGCAAGATGGCCGACACTAGATCACATGACCGGTTCCACACAGTAAATTTGTCAAGTTCACATTTTTGATTACATTTCACTTGTTGATTGTAAATGCTGACCTTCTTTTATACAAGTATAAGTATGTTTTGAATATTTAATAGTGTATTCTTAATGTTTATGCTGGTCAGTATATTTTCAATGTTATCAGCGTTCATTGGTAGTTGTGTACTCTTCATCCAAGCTTAACAGTCTTGGTTACAACTTAAAAGTACGTTGACGTTTGACGGACACGATATAATACGTAATGTTTGTATATTTGCTAATGACAGAGTGTAAACGGACAAGTGATGATAGTTAAATTGTATATTAACCCTCACTTTGTGTCGCTGGTTGTAGAGTATCTGTTCGGCACCATCTGACCTGTTCGGCGTCCCGGACAAGCAATGATTGGTTAAAATCACGTCACATGACTATTTTCCGAAGAGTATAAATAGGAGCGCAATTCGAAATTCGGCAGATAGCTGTCAACATTAGCGCCTCTATCAACATCTCTCCACCAAATAAAAAGAACACTGCACTGAGGTAGTTATAATTACAACTTTACTGAATGACACTAAGAAGCTCATAGAAACTTATAAAGATAAGACAAGTCAATGAATTTTAACTTCTTTATTATCAAAATCAGACTGGAATTACATATATAGTACAACAATAGGAATCAATTCAATTCGAACAAATTCAATTCACTGCTATTCATTCAAGCTTAATATGAAAGTAATACTGTGCCACATAAATAAGCAGCTATCTCCCGCCACACTAAGAAATTAGGGCTAACTTTCAAAATACTTACTCCGTGGCTCGTCCATTTCTTGCTGAATAATTGCGTTAAAGTTATGAAGGCCAGCATATTATAGCATTTGTGTATTGCATATGTTACACATAACCAAACACATGCATTCATGTTTTAGTCATATTTCTTTTATTAAGCATCTTACCACAATTTCATAGTCAAGAATAAAAAGATCCTGACTTTGAGCATTTCTTTAAATTTATTATTACATTTACACAAGTTAGCCCATACCCCCCCCCCAATCTGTTACAGTTCTAACTACCCTAATAATATGATGTTCCAATTTACGTTCCAATTTTTCTTAAAGTGTACATTTTCCATTAAATAGTCATGATTGCAAAAGGAATGGTTGTGCGGTACATACAAGTAGTGAATGGGAAAAGGTAAACAACATATAGCAACCTATGCACATTGCATTTGACGATGATGATGATTATTATCAATATTATTATTATTATTATTATTATTATTATTTCCTCCAGTTTTATACTTGAAACAAGATAAAGCTTTTAAAGTTTGTGGCTTTTGTATGAAACTGTCAGTAGGGTGATTTTATGGTGTTTGTGGTAGCCGAGTTCCTTGGATTACTATCCATTCAAAGTATACAAAAGTTGGCAAACATGAAAATTTGATTTCTTCCCTTACGATGATAATTTTAAGATACTTAATCATATGTATTATGGTACTGGACAGCAACACTGTTTTACATGCAAATATTCATACAAAACGTCACTTTCCTTTTTCCAAGAACACAAATTTAATTTTTTTTTGTAAACAGAAACTAAACACATTCTTTGAAAACACTGTTGGTAAAGTATATATATGATCAGGATAAAAACATACATAGAATTCTTCATTATAACATTTACACTTCTATCAGTGTAAGCTATGTTCAGAATGGGTCTAAATAAACAAAATGTTTTTGGATTCTAATAATGGAGAATCACTGGTAAGCTTCTGCTAAGCTGGCTTGAATAATTCTGTTAAAGGTCCTTCATATGATTTGAAACCTGAAGAAAAAGAAATGAATAAGGAATATAGACTAAAATAAATGCATAAATTATTACCCCCTGCTGAATGCATCTGTAGTCCATACAATGCACGGTAAAGAAATACTGCATAACAATTGGTTTAACACTTAGTTCTTTATATTGTGTAATATTAATGACATAAAAAGAATTTCTGCTTATATAGATAGCATGCACTCAACTGAATGTCAAAAGAATAACAGTATATATTTACAGCTTCACTCTCCACGTTAACTTCCAGTAAAGATAACTTTATTCATTATATTGAATGCATAGCCATTCCTCCATCATTAATGTAAAATATTATGATTTAAAACCGCTGAAAGCATCGACTGGAGATTATGGTGCCATCTAGATTCTAGCGTTTGTATAATGGTTTTCACACGCCCCTCGCTCCCTCATATCATCTTACTTTAAGCTATTTTCCATATAGGTTGGAAGTGTCCAGCTCCATTGTATATTTTGCCCTGTCTTCTATTTCTTCTTTCTCCGTCTTCTTGATCAAAATAATCTTCACGCTACATGGAATCATGAACTTCTGCGATAACAACCATAGTTGTTCGAATATGTAAACATTATTCTTGTGCTCTATTTACAGAACTCAAAACCGACGTCGCCGTTTTTTTTTAAATCTGGAAGTTAGATTATCTATGTCGGTCCAAATGTTTGACATGTACTTTATGGGTCAAAAAGTTCTGATTTGCAAGGACAACACTTCTTCTGAGTTTCCTGGAATTTTATAATTTTTTTCATATGGTGTAGTAATGCTCCTTTAAAGCCTACATAAATAAAAATAAATAAACATGTATGTATGCATATGAACTGTTATCATCATATTTTGAATAATGATAATAAAATTAATAATTAAGCTCGGTTATAGTTTGTCACTCGTGACGATACAAGGTTTCCACTTCACACGTGAAATAGTTCCTTATAATCTACTAAAAAAAACGTAGATATCCTCTAAAAATTGGCCTATCGCCACTTGTCAATCAATCGGATCAATTAACCAATCAACGGGTGTAAATTAGACACACCTCCAGGTATTGTTTACTTCCGCCATTTTTCTCCGACAAGCTGCTTGTGGCAAAGCAGCAGAGAGGGTGAACTCTACAAATTAGTGTTCCAACCAAAAGATTTAAACATGAAAATCATACTAAATAAGGCAAAAAGTATAGGTCAGTAACGCTAAACCAGAACCTCTAACCGAATTGAGATTCTCTCTACGTGGGTTATTTACGCTGTTACTCGTTCTTGACACCTGTGTTTGTAAATGCTATGCATGTTCGTTTATGTGCTCGTGCGTGTCATTTTTGTCAGTCTACCCTCTCTGCTGCTGTGGATTTTATCCAAATATTTTATCAAGTCCGTTACGATATCTCGACCTGGGATCATGTAAATTTATTGTTATAAAACCAAACAGGGTAGCTTGCGCGTGTGCAAAGAAATTTTTAAATTTGTTCATGTTCATGTTCCCATAACACCAGGTATAATAAATATTTTGCAGCGTATGATTATCAACTCCGTTAAATACAACCAAAATATTACAG
>JAECUM010045530.1:0-12453 GCA_016617855.1 Megalonaias nervosa
AGAGAGAAAGAGAGAGAGAGAGAGAGAGAGAGAGAGAGCTTTGGACATTTTCATATTTAAATAATTATAATAATCGAATTTTTTGGAACATTATGGTATGTTTAAGAAAAAACAAAAACATATAACATTAAATAGATCACAGTATGTGTACCACGTAAACGAGGAATTTACTGGTTTGCAACATTATATCATTGATAAACACTGTAGATAAATCCCAAGGAAAGTGCACACGTATCGTTACGACGATATTCTTGTAGGTTACTTGGTGTAATTTCTATTTCAAGGTTTTAATCCAGCCCAAATTCCTTTTCTCTCTCATTCCACATTTCTGCGCAGTTTGTCCGTTATGCATAAGAGGGGAGGGGAGAACAGAAAGCAGAAAGGATTGTGATGAAAATGTGTACCATATTAAATTAATTTAGAAAACGGGGATTATTAATACTTTTCATCATTATTTTTCATACGTCACTAGTGACTAATTTGTGGAAATTGATCATTGATCTAGAATCAACCGCAGACGCTCGCGAGAATGTTTATATATGCGTATTATTGCGCCATGGGCGGATCACAATTTGATATACCAATAGTATTGGTATATCAAATTGCTTTATACCAACACTTTAAATGCATGTTATTTTTTAATGTATGTGGTATATATATATATATATATATATATGGTAGTCCTGTTTTGATCTATATCCCATTGTTATCAAGCATGTTTCACAAAACAATTCACTAGTTGTGCTACATGTGCATGTACTTAAATTGGCCTAAAATTTGGTCAACCAGAGACAACTACCATGATTCCGAGGCTACCAAGGGAAAGAGGCTATTTTACATGGAAATGAAAACGTGAACAAATGAAAAAGATTAACAAACATTTTTTCGAGATGTCCACCTTCATTTAATTTGACGGCCAGATATCTATTGTTTCACAATACTGGAACTTTAATTTGGGTTTTACGCCGCCATTAGTAGCGATCGTAAGTATGAACTGTTTTGTTGCCCGGAAATCACTTAACAGACAAAACGAACTCACTGATAAGCCTGGAAATCACTTAACAGATTCTACAGACAGTCTGAAAATCAATACGGTCTTATACAGTGCATTCGTACCAATCTATATTCGACAATCCAGATACTATTTTTAAACAAGCTCGAACGGTATTATCTCCCTTCTAAAGGAACACATTTAAACCGATACTGGAAATTTAGTCGTAAGAAGGAAATTTTACGTTTACAAGCAGGGATTTAATTTGAGTGAAAATCATCTGGATTACTGATGTAATGCCCAAGTGCTAAAGTATTAATTCCATTTTTGCAATATCTTTTATCATCAAATTTGCTAAGTCCACGTTTAATAATCGTATCTGTCTCGAGCTTGTGAAGATTTGTACGGATTACATTTGTCTTAATAAAACTGACATTATTGTTTAGTGCGGTTTTAAAATCATCAAATTTCATACATTTTTTCACATAACCACGAGGAATACTTTTTGCTTTCTTTGTCAGTTTATTATCGTCGAGAATTACGGCGTACATTTTACTTCGAAGTCCAACAAACTCTCTCACCGGTCACAAAAATAAATTCGTCCTTAAATTTATATATAACTTTTTTTTTCGTATTATCATTAAATCCACTACTAGTCGGATAATCTGATAAATCAAATAGGTCACGGCGCTTGTAAATATCCTCATAGACATCTTCGCATTTTATATTATAAACTAGCGAATCTGTATCAGTAAATAGCAACTCCGAATCTGGCCACTGCTTTTTGGTAAAATTATAGTGAAAGTCGTACATTAGCCACTTTGATATATCAAGAACAGCTGCACCAACATATATTGGTTTATTTAACTTTAAATTTGTCTTTCGTCGTTGTATTGCAACAAGATTTTCATTAAATATTTTCATGCTGACAAAGCCATCATCGTTAACTAATTTATTTCTGCGATTTATATCATTTACAATTTCTATCGAAACCCGTTTTCTAATGTTCTCCATTGTCTTTCCAAAAATTGAGTTATTCATTAACTTAAAAAAGTTTTTCTCAAATTCGGTTTTAGCCACAGCACGACGTTTCGTATTTAAGTCAATATAATTTGACATCCACCTCGACTGATTAAATTTTAGCACACGATGGACTTTTCTCAGAATTAGTCCAGCATCTACTGCTTGTTTTAAATTTTTGTAATGTATCACGTAATTTTTTTATTTAGCAAATTTGGAACTAACTTATAAACAATCGAATTTTTTCCTGTTGTCATGGCTCGTTGCTCGGGTGATAGTAAACTGTAATCTATCATCATCGATTGTGCGCAAAACGGGTAGTCGTTATGTAGATCATGTAACGAACTAGGGTAATCTAGATCGACTTCAACAAAATAACTGTCATTGTTAATTTTTCCAGTTAAATCTTTTTCGGTTTCTTTAAGGAATTGATCTGGAGATATCCAATGAAATCCACCGCAGGGCATTGGCTCTGACATTGCATACCCATACAAATTGACGCAATCTAGATAAATAATAAAACTCGACGGGAGATTTTTATCATAATTTTTTAGATATTCATTATTAGCTACTGCATATTTTTTTGTTACAACACTAATTCCGCCTCTGATACCTTTTTCAATAAAATTAAACATATCGACGTCTGTTAAGAGATCTAATTCTATTTTGCTTGTTTTTAGTAGAGCGTCCCACGACAGCCCGAGAGCAGAATAATACCAGCAGGGATCTAGTCCGTAATTGCTGTAGCTTACTCGACGAAAACTTTCAAAAACATCTGCTAATAATAAAACATCTGTTTTCAAATATTAATCATGATAATCACCTAATGTTTGACAACAAAATTTGTTCCAAATATCTTGTGCATATTTGTACTCGTCGTCTGACACATCTTCACCTTTTAGTTCTGAGTAAAATTTGTCTTTGTTAGGCAGAGAAGTTTCATCAAATCTGCTCCAGTCGTCGAGATACTCATACGGAAAGATACCTTTTTTTTGTCAGATAGACGTAGTTTTCACCAAAGCAACTTTGCAGATTATTAAAAGTGCTACAACCTTTTACAAGTTCATCTAATGATGCTGCCATAAATTGCAGGCTGTCAATAAAACGTAATTTTCCGAGAGTAACTGACATATACTTTTCAAAATTATTTGGAATACATTTTATCTTATTATTTAGTTTTAGTTTAGATTTAATTTCCTCATTGCCAAAAGCTTCTACAATGATATGACTATCATAGCCGCGAAAGTTATGTAAAACGACAGGTATAAACTTTGGTGCATGAAATTTTAAATTGCAATTATTATGAGCTGCCCCACGATACTGACCGGTCAGATGACAGTGATCGCGCACTTTATCTTGGACTCTGTTTGAGTCTACCAATAACTTTCCACAAATATGACAATCAACCGATTCGTTAAATTCAAGTTGTTGTTTAGACGTTATTTTCATTGGAGCTGTCTTAAATAATTTGTTAGAAATTTTATTAACATCATCTATAAGATTTTTTAGTAACCATACCGCCGGACTTTCAGCTTCATTATTTTTACATCTATATAACTTTACTGGACATGAAAACTTATCATCGACGCAACAAACTACTTTATAAGCTACTCTACAAGGAACATGTTGCTGTATTTTTCTTGTACTTGATTTATTAGGATTATTTTCAGCGCCAGCCACTGGAACGAGTAGACACTCAAAATCGGTATAAATATCAAAAGGTATATTCAGCTTATGATCTTAATTTTTAAATTTTAAGGCTTTTTCCTTTTTCGCCGGGCATTGTTATTCTTTGAACGTTGATATAGTATTTAATATGTTCCTGTAGTTTCTCATTCTTAGAAAAACCCTGCAAACATCTGTAACAGAAATATTTCTTTTTTTATTTTTATTATACTGTCCGCCAACTAAGCCGTTAAAGTTTTTTATCCAAACGTAATGTCCTCGATAAAATAATAAATTTATTGTCTTTTGTGTAGCAGTCTCTGAAATATACCTTGGGTAAACATTTTCTCGCTCATCTAGTCCGAAAACATTTACTGAAATATTGTTTTGTTTTTCAAACTTTTGTAACTGATTTTCTGCCACTGGAAAAGTTATTCCGTTAAAATCTAGTTCGTCTTTGTATGGCAAATACTTTTCAATTCGGTCACTGTGGTCACTCTGAGGATGTTTCGCAGACAAAATTTACCAACGAAAACATTGATCGTCGTTATGTTTGACATTTATACAGCATTTTTTGTTTTTAATTTTTTTTGGGGAAGATCAACGTAAGAACTACCTCGCAGTATGTTATATTTTGGTGTATGAATTAAAACTTCCTTTATCATTTCAAATTTCCAGCCTGACCCAGATGAAGTAAATTCCTCCAATTTTTTATTTATTTCTTGGTGTATTTCATCTGCGACAGAGGAAATATTTGTTCCAGTTAATATTTTCGTGATTTAGCTGTTAAATATGGCTCAGAAATTTCTTTGTCGAAACTTGTATTTTCAGAGATTATATCAAAAATATCTTTTTCGATTGAGTGTAACTTTGATAAAATTATATGATACTGAACTATTAGCTTAATACTTTTATGAGCTGTAAGTTCCTTAGATACAACAGGACGTAAAAGATGATATAAATTTGTGGAGTTAAACTTTGCTAAAACATTTTGCTCATCAAATTGTAACTGTTGTCATATCCTGAGAATGCTGTAGCAATTTTTTCCGTTTTGATAATGCTCTTTTTAGCAATATCGCGCAATTGTAATATTATATTATATATAGTTTTCTATATTTAATTGAAAATTATGTAAAAATCAATTAGAGATATAAAATCCCTATAGTATAATGACAGAAATTTTGAGATATATGAGATTGACAGCAACCGAGCAAGAAACTTATCATATCCACCCAAAGTACAACTTATATGCTGAAAATGCACTTGGTTCGGTTATTAACATAAAATCTAAAAAATCCGTTGGTAAATCAACACCAGCTGGAATTATAGTAAGTGTGAAAGGAGATAATACAGATATAACCGAAATGTTCAGAAAAGATTTTGTTTACAGTTTGTTCTGTGATGATATCCCAGAAGGACAGCGAGTCTATCGAGTAAATAATTCGATTACTGATGACAATATTGAAAATTTATCATTGCAAAATGAGTATCAACCTCACAAAGTATTTGATCTTTACGAAGCTAATGGTAAAGGAATTATACGAAATAAAACAACAAAAAAAAGTTCTAGGAAACTTGAATAGAGATGGTTATTTACGTGTTATGGTACGAAGTATCAAAACTGACCAGGTTCATTATAAATCCCATAGGTTTGTGCATGAAACTTTCAACGGCGCTATTTTAAATAATTTAGTTATCGATCATATTAATAAAATTAAGACCGATAATCGTATTGAAAATCTAGATTTAGTCACACAGCAATAAAATAGTAGAAGAGGAGATGCTGGTGGTGTTAGATATTCTAGATCGATTATCTCAGCAAATCTTGAAACTGATGAAGAAATAAAATTTAAATCAATTTATTTTGCCGCAAAATATTATAAAATTGATTCTCGTGCAGTAAAATTTGTTGTAGATGGCGTACACAAAACAGCAACTTTACCGTCAACATTTAACAGATTTAGTTTCAGATACACTGATTAATGATGTTTCGTAATTCCGTTCTAGTTAAGCAATTATGACAAAACATCAGAATATCATCTTTATCAAATTTAATGTTATAAACGAACTTTCATTAAGTTTATTTTTTTCTGACGTTGTTAGGAGAATTTTATCAGATTCGCCTTGCATTACAATAACGTCAACAGAATAAGCACTATAGCCAGACAAACATTTTCGAACTGCCTCAGCTAGTTCTTTGTCATTTAATATATTAACTTTTTGATGATATTTTACTTCTGGAGATTTCGTTTCGCTAGACATTATTATAAATTAGATAAAAGTATATTATAATATGAACTTGATGAAAAGACTTGCTGATATATACGCAGGAAATTTTATCTCTAACGACAAAATTACAGCAAGTTATACAATCACTAATGACAAAGTCGCAGACAAATCTGCTGGTTATAGTGAAGATGATATTTTGTACAACAACGAGTCCGACGATGAAGTAGTTACTGTCGCTGACAAAAAATTACAGCAGACCGACAACTGGACGATATATCTTAAGTATCACATTGCTAAAAAAAAACAATAAAATTTAATTTTACAGTTACCGAGCAACAAATATTTTGGCAGCTTATCAAACTTTTTTTAAATATAAAAATAATTGGCTATCAAAGAAATATAAAATATGATTTTATTTTTGTTAAAATATTTAATTTCATGCTAGTTGATAATACAAGAAATTACATTTAATTTCGTTATGTAAAACTATCAAATGTAAATCTGTACTTGTAAAGTACGAACAAATTTATAATAACATTATTGTATCGACAGAGTTGGCACCCAGCTATTAAATTTATCGCTATATCCTCTCCATTTAACTAAACTTTTGTTGCCGCTTTTCGGATACCTTTTTCAATAACAAATATATCTTGGGAAGTTTTCTGAAGTTCCTGCTCGTAAAAACTACCAGTTATAGGTTCACCTAATAAATTCTTCAGCGTGTATGTTATAGGTATTGTTAAAAGTATTTTATCAACGACAAATACTTCTTCGCTTCAGTTCAGAGTAAATCCTTTTTCAAATTTTTTTTCGTCAGAGAAATTCTAACTCGATCACCAACTTTAAATTTATGTCTTCGATACTTGTTTTCGTTAACAATATCGGATTTTTAATTGCGACATTTGGCGACATTTTAGTGGTTCGGTGTTTCGTGTTATTATATTCGTCAACAATGTTCTGTAAATTGTCAATATATTTATTTGTATTTTTAGCTGTCAAATACTTATGAATTTTTTCGTTTAGCGTGCGATTAAATCGCTCGACGACAACACTTTTACCTTCATTTCCTGTAATATATTTTTTGATATTATTTTGGAGCAAAAACTGCTCAAACTTTTTATTAAAAAATTCTGCTCCGTGATTAGTCCAGATTCTATTTGGTTTTCTTTCTGTATTGTTATTATTTGTTTTAGCGAATCAGTTATCGACGTTCCTGTCTTGTCTGAAACTGGCACACTAAAAGCATATTTGCTAAAAACATCTATGACATTAAAAAGATATCTTCTGTTATCGTTAAATTCGGCTAGATTTGACACATCAACTAAATCTATCGCCCAGATATCGTCTACGGCATTTGCGACAACTTTACGTCGCGGAAACTTCTTTTTTTAGGTTTGTGTAATTCAGCTGCAAGATCATCATTGCCAAGTCCTAATTTATATTTTGCCCCTATAAAACCCTGCACCAACTTTTGGTCAACCCTTTCTCTAATTCCTTTCGGTTTCATATCACGAAGTTCGTCCAGCATTACCTTATCGCAGCCGTGCTTATCTTGTTCGTTGTCCCGGTAGCAGATATCATGGCGCATTGCTATTGCATCAACTTGATTGTAAGGCTCTTGTCCTGGCAGAGGATTATCGTTTTCATCTAGTTGTTTGTTTAACGGATTATAAGGTCCAGTATATTTATGGCCTGGCAATGTCCAACCGCCTTTTGATTTCGGCAATTTGCCAATTACTTTATGTATGTCTATACCTGTTCCTATTATTTCACTGTTGTTACATTGTTGACAGTATGTGACAATTTTATTTTGCTCGAGACATAAATCTCTGTCAGAATCGCACTTGCATATCATTATATATTTTCAGATTTATAATAATATTTGTTTTCAGATTTATAATAATATTTGTTTTCAATCGTCTACTAAAATAACGTCCCTGACAACGTCAGAGCAACCAGCTCCAGACAATTTCCTCAAAAACATACTTTTCTTTTTCCACAAATTGCGCAAAGACTTTTCAGCATCATCCTGTTGTTCTTTGTTTTTTTCTGTTGTTTCATTGATATTTTCTGTTTTAGTTTTACATTTGAGACAATATGTTGACATTATATATTTGTAATTTAGATAAAATTGGCAAAATTGGAAAAATTAATTGCAATCTCATCATTAGCGTAAGAAGGATGCTTGTCAAACTGTAAAATAAATTTTAAAAAATCTGGGGCAGAGTTCTTCAAACTCGCGGACATCTGTTTAATGAACATCACGCAATAATATCCACAAGCTGATGTTCCAACAGGTTGAAGTTGATTGGATGAGTAATTTATTATTTTATATCGGACATATATTTTTTTATTGCGTCGCTCGGAGGAAGTCCAAATGAGTCAAAATAATTGTTATTATAAACTGCTACCCAGTGTGTACCAGATCCGTCATTGAAATCTTGTATATTTATCACGCAGAAACCCCCTTCTGGTACAGCGCTAAGTTCATCTTTGGAATAAACTCCGTGGAAATTTTTTACTTGTTTTAGCTTATCAAGTATACTAAAGTTACTTAACGGGATCTCGTGCCCGGTAATGTTAGTCCTCGTCCTATTCCCAGCAGATTTGGCAGTAGACTTCCCGCTACTCCCGTCAGCAATGGTCCTATAAATTCGCCTTTGTTTGTTCTTCGACGTCGCGGTGTCTTTTTTTTCGTTGTTGTTTTTCTTCGTCGTGGCATTATATTTATCAGTCCACATAAAATTAAACTTGCAAAATTACAAGTAATTTTCCCAATTTTGTTACCGTCGACATTCATACGAAACATTAAACTAAAAAATTAAACGAAACATTAAACTAAAAAATTAAACGAAACATTAAATTAAAAAATTAAACGAAAATTTTCTTTATACCACTGCCAACAATACCACTGCCGGAGACACTGTTTCTGACGATTCCACTGCCCTCAACTGCCTTTTTCGTTGCGCCAGATACTGCGCCACACGCTGCTGCTAGTCCTAATGTACCTAATACCAGCAAAAGTTTTGATAATAAAGTTTTAGCAATTACCGATAGTGCCGGACCGAAGAAGCCGCCATGTTTTGCCATCGCAGTTTTTTGTGTGGCACTTAAATTTAAAACAAAAGATTTGCCGCGGTTATACTTATTTACTTGTTTTCTGGTTAATATTAATTTTGTTAAAGTACCTGTAGTGTTAGGGTCGACTTTTAATGATACCTGCCTCTGCTTAGCAACAGCAGCTGATAATTTTTTAACTTGGCCATCAATCAAATATATTTCTTTTACAATATATTTTGTCATCTTATATTAAAGTTACAGATTAAACTTGCAAAATTGTAATTTTTAAACTTGTACCGACATTTTACCTCCAACAAAATCAATTGTAACAGATCTATCGCTGATCACTAACGCGTACATGTACAACTGTGCCTCTGGAGCTGCTCCGAGTGTCCAAGTAATTTCAATATCAGCAGTTGAAATTACATCTCTTTCATTTTGTTTACTAACATCAATATAAAATATCGGATAAAGTGTACGAAATTCCTCTACTGATATCTGAGATCCATCTCCGACATCTTGATATTTTTGCATCGCGTCGAGCAGGTACATGTAAGGTCTAGTAATATTTTTATTAGTGTCATCTGCAAAATTACATTCTATCGCTCGTTCTGGATATTGCTTTGAATTTATTCTAGCATATATTCGTCTGACATCAGCGTTATCAAATATAGCATTATTTTGTTGTTGGTTACAACGTCGAACTTGCCGTTGAAATACAACAAATAATTGCTTCGGCAGTTGTTCGCTTGGTTTTGTTGTAACTCGCCATGTATAGTCGGTGGTATTTGGAACTGCTGTTTGATATATTTTATGTTGCTGAAAATGAATTTTGTTTGTGCGGTTTTTAAGAACATCATCTAATTCGAGCGATTTTGAAACTGTCGGCGTTATTCGTGGCATCCATAGCGCAAGTTTGTTTATGATAAACTGTACATCAGCTCCGCCAGCTCGAAATAAACAATCATTTTGTTCTGAGCGATCTAACATAAGTGTATGTTTAACTCCACGAAATACTTTATTGTAATCGCGACAAAAGCTGAAAATCATACTTAATGGCAGCATCATTGTAATTTGACGTGGTACTGCTGTAAGTGCCTTTCTCTTAGCATGACCTTCATTGTAACGTCTGTTTCGAAATCCAATTGTGTTAATAACTAAATCTAACATTTCAACGCCTGTCGCAGCTGCACATGGTGGTGCTATATCCAGATTATTACAAGCTGCAGTAAGTTAGACTCTTGTAGCGTCTGTGTTAGCAGCTGCAGCTGGCGCGGCTATACCTAGCGCGTCTGCAATAACAATAAGAAAACTTCTTACAATTACAACATCTGCAGCAGCATCAGCTCCATGTATTAAAACACCTTTTGAAATAAGTTCATCTGATGCAGGAATTATTGCTACCTTCCGGTGTCTTTAAACCACATCATATTAGTTGCAGTCGATCTGGAGTAATCGTCGGAAAACGAAATAATATTTAAGATTGCACTTGCAACTTGTAAGTGACTTGAAATATCTTCGACAGTTTGATTGGCCATCTGATATCTGGCACTTTTGAATAAACACCAGCCGTTATTTATAAGAGCTACTTCTGTTCCAGCCACAATTTCGACAGGCGGATTAGCTACTGTCATAATCTGGCCGCGAACTTCCAATATTGCCTTGTGTGGCAGTAGAAATACATCTTCGTCTCGGGTATTAAATGTTCTGACACCAGTTTTATTTGGTTCATTAGAATTTTCGTCGAAATATTCAATATATTCAAATTCTGTTGCGGTGTTGTCGGTGTCATAAGTTTCTGCTAAATCGAGATAATTTTTAACAGACATTTTTATTTATTAGATTATATAAAATTTTATTGCGGCGCTGTTACTTTGGATATTAATTTGGTGATAAAAGTTTTTTTGTTGTTGTTATCATTGCTCGTTGAGTTTCTTTTGTTGGAGCTATTTCCGATATATTTTGTTTGATCTCAGACGTAGACGGTGTGCCTTTAATTGTATCAGTTCATTTTTGTCCCACCGCAGTTCCAGCAGCAGATGCGGCTCCAGTTGCAAAAGCTTTTGATGCGTCAAGTGCAATTGGTGCAACTTTATGCGCTATTCCTGGAACATTTTCAATAATTTTAGTAAATATATTTCCCAAAAATCCACCAATAATTTTTCTTCGGTAAAATTTTTTTTGTTTCATTATATCTGAGGTTGCATAAAACAATAGCTTGTTATTGTGCGTGTAAGTGTAAATGGTAAGCAACATCCTCGTTATTCAGATCCAGTTGTCGTCCAGACTGATCTGTCAACTGCATATTAATTGTTGTTATTTGATTTTCAACATTTAGCGGGTAATAAATAACTTGCCGCGGACTAATTTGCATGAGCGATCCCGGTGGAACATCTGGCGAAAAACTATATATTGTTTGTCCTTTACTACCCTGAGCTGAAAAAGACCCAGACGCAATGGAGCAATTTATTAATATTGTGTTTACGTCAGTTATATTTACTGGCAGATCACCGTCATATGTTATAGTTTGTTCTGTGGTTGATCCATATTGCTTGTGAGTAAATCCAATCAGCGACGCTATGCTTGTTGCTGATGAAAAATCTATTATCAAATTATTTTTTAATGTTATTCTGGCTCATAATATGTTATAATTCGGTACCAGTTCAAAATTGTCTGAAACTCCTCCATTTTTCGCTATTAATTCGCGTATCGTCTTACTTAAATCAGTTACGCTGTAGGCTCCTTGCGGAATTTTAGATGTTTTCCATGTAGGTCTTGGAGCTGGAGTTAAAGTAAAATCAAATTCATCGTTTACTCCAGTTTTTACGTTAGCCATGGAATGCCAACATGTGCATGAAATTAGTCCAATTTCATACTGTTTTTCAGTATCAAGTTGTACCGGTGGAATATAATTTACTGAAAAATTTGCGTTATCTTTTGCGCCCTTACTAGAGTCTAGTAATAACGTTGTTGACATTGTTATTTATTACATTTTTACAAAATTAACATTTACAAAATTAACGTTTACAAAATTGACATTTATAAAATTAAGTCGCCGTGTAAAGTTTCGTATTCGTCAGATGTCAATAAATTTTCCGATCTTAAATGATCAAGTATATCAATAATTTCATTGTCAATTTCAGCACCAACATTCCCAGCTTCCTTTGATGATATCAGCAGCATTAATCTGCCTATGATTTCGGCAGTTGATGTAAATATTTTTACACCTGTTCCAGTTTTTACTTTACTCGTGCGAAAATTCTCATTAAATTCAAATTCATCATAAAAATTTATATATTTGGATTTTCCAGATTTAAATTTCTTCGCCGTAGAACACCATCTCTAGCTTGTTTAAAAAATGTTCTAAGATCTTCTCCTTTAGCTTCATTAATTTTATTATAAGCTTTCGTTCCATTGTTGTAAATATCATCTAAGTTTTTTAATAAAATCATCATATTCATTTTGTGATCATTTATTAATATTATCAA
>JAECUM010045531.1:0-33640 GCA_016617855.1 Megalonaias nervosa
TATATATATATATATATATATATATATATATTCATTCTTTGGGTCGATTAATCCTTTCATGGGGCAAAATCAAAACCAATCATTGGTTTTATATTGTTTTATATTATTTTAAACATTACATACAGATGGTAAAGCTTAGGTGGTGGGTGCAGGTAGTTTTGTTTCTATCCGCGGCAGTTGCGACCTTATATATTTGATTTGGTATAAGAGAATTATGTCTGTCCGTGTTATTCCAGTGAGCCCCCATGTTCTTCCAGTGAGCTGAAGGATGTATAACAGGCCTTATATACTCTTGTGTATATCATAATAGGTGCCAAATGGAGGCAGGAACAGCTGTGGCTGAGTAGTTAGTGCGCCAGATTCGCGACTGAAATGATCTTGGTTCAAATCCCTCCATTGGATTAGCCCGAGTGGGCTACCGTAGTTTATCATTGGGCACTTTGTTCGCAAAACCTTGGTACTAAACATGATAACGAAATCAAACTTTATTTTCACCATTTTTAGCTCTAATCAGAAAAAATAGCAATAATACCGAAATGGAAGTAGCTGGTCTGACTTCATACACATCGATGAATGATTACTGTCAAGCCATTGCATAATTTTTCATGTAATTAAAAACAAATGAAAGAGAATTTTCCATTAAGAGAAGCGCAAATATTGCTTTTTATTGATATCGATTGATATCGAAATTTAATTAGATCAGGTGGCTTCTTGCTTTATAAACTGCAACGAGAACTATATATAGCCAACCTGAACGTTAAATATATTGATATTTGTTTGGCGAATATGATTCAATAATAATAATTAATGGCCAGCAGATAGTTAAACATTTAGAATAGATGGATATGCCCGTTATTTTTATGAAAAATGTACACCTACTTAATGGATGATTGTAATTGAAAGGGACTGATTTATGACTGTAACATACATAATGTAAATCAATGATACTGTCATGCCATTATCGCAACCCAAATCTGCGGGAGAGGTCTAAGTGAAACGTTATAGCATACAGGTTAAATTTATAACGATGTAGATGGACAAAATATTATAGAAAAATGGCGGAGATATAAATGGAACAACGATTTTGCTAAGATTTAATGGAAACATATAGATATTTAGGGAGAGATAGCTGTATTAAATCATCGTGTACAATCTCTATTTTGGTACAAAGATACAGTATGATTCCAGACATAAACATCCCAATGTTTTCACATACAAAATGACGATGCTGCGTTGGTGATGAACATATAGGGTTCTGGTGATGAACGTTAGGGAAGTCTATTCACGTCGGGATCTTTCCCTGACAGATACGTATGTCACAGAATAGGGTATGATTCAATTCGCAGAATTATGTTGGAATAAAGAATCACTCAAGCAATACACTTACGGATGCGAAGATACAAGTAATTGCAGAAACCAGTCCGAAAATAACGCGATAAAGGATATTATAGCGGAACGAAAATGAAACCTCTTGGATCCTTTGAAATACAAAACAGACGCTAATTTTCCAAGATTGGTCCCATTTACCTTCATTTCCATACACTCTTATCGATAAATATGGCATCCATATCGCGCATTCATCTCTGCCAGATAATTGAATTGGACATTTATTAGTGGAGTAAAACGCCTCATTGCACCGCAATCTGGAAATTATTTGCACAAGAAAGGCTGAAATGAATTTTCCAGACAGTCAATACGGCAAAGAGAGTTACGTGTTCATAACAACTTCGTGGACTTGTCGTGCCTTTGTAAATCTGTGATCGATTAAGTATATAAAGGAAGGGGTGAATGAATAAATCAATCGATCCATTTCCACACTAATTTCCAATTTTTCGTCGATTTTATTTCTATTGCAGCGTATTTTTATTAAGTCGGTATGTGAAACATTTCTATAATATTCTAGGTGGAGGAAACAAAGCGAAATGGTTTTTTTTTTTTTTTTTTTTGTTTTAAATCATACTTTGAAAGCGACCAGCAAGAATTGAACTTTATCTTGAAACTCTTATTTATTGTAAGCAGACCTGTGTTCAGAAGCTACCAAAAGAAGAACAAAAAAGCGTCTTCTAAAAGTAAAATATAATTTCTTCAATGATTTTATTTGAGACTTTGAAACTGTTCAATTCATATGTATGCTCTTTATGGTGTGCTGGACTGAAATTCGATTTGTGGGTTTGATATTTGTCCACTACACAATTGTCCTAGTAGTTTCGTATTCGTTGCTCATTTTCCCCTTTTATGATATAAAGGAGTTGATTGAATGTGAGAACCGAAGGACTATAACGCGATTGACCAATAGGAGGTTTCTTGCTACAATTTGTGTGATTCGGTCGGTTATTTAAGTTCCATCCGCTCGACCAATCATAATTAATG
This sequence comes from Megalonaias nervosa, assembly GCA_016617855.1. Taxonomy (NCBI): domain Eukaryota; kingdom Metazoa; phylum Mollusca; class Bivalvia; order Unionida; family Unionidae; genus Megalonaias; species Megalonaias nervosa. The sequence goes on from JAECUM010045531.1 coordinate 2,371, forward strand.
TGTAGCATATGCAGCCAATCCCTTTCGAACTACGCCTTTGAAATTTATTACTGCATATAATGGACTTGCATATTATGGGATGATGTTTATGATTTACGTTACAAATACGTTAAATAATTACAGCACATCCGTATTATATGTAATAAAAGATCATTCAAATCCCTGGCAATTAAAAGAGCAAATGTGATCATCGGAATTTGTTAAAATAAATGCTTTTTGTGGAATATCATGTTTTCTTCCATCCGGAGAGAGTATTTTTATTTATCTTCTTTCATTAACAATTAGTGATTCGTTCTTTTTCCTTATTTCTGATTAAAGGCATGGTTCAGCAAGACATTTTAGGTCTTTTTAATTATAAGCATGACAAAATCGAATACACAAAGATAAAAGACGCGATAACTCTTTAATCTTAACATCATCTACGTTAGTATAGACAGATTAATTTTACAAAGCATGCTTAACGTCAACTATCAATTTTATAAGTTTCTTTGATTATGGAGTAGCGGTAGCTCAATGATAGAGCCTGAGATCGGTAATCCTTCTACAAGGCACCTGACTCCTCTTTCCTCGGCATGATAAAGTCAATAACGAACGTGCCACTAAAAGCAAATCTAATGCTATTGTAATAATTCAAACCTCCAGCTTATGGCCACATATTTTTTATCGGGCTTTGTATTTACAGTCTGTTGTATTGTAAGGTCAGAAAAAGACATGTACCTTTACACTCTAAAAAGGCAGAGACGCCCTCCTAGTTATCTTTGTATCTTTTAAGAATTTCCCTTGTTAACGTCCTAAATGTTCCTGAATATGATATTTATTAACTTACCTTTTGTTTAGACATGAAATAGCGTCGGTTGAGACCCCAGGATAAAATATGTCCATGTCGTATGTGGCATAGTTTATATTTCATATGCAGCCTTTTCATACAATTAAGCACTTTTTTAACAAAGGTTTAAATACGAAGTATTTTTTTTTTTCGCTATAGAATTGTAGCTTTGACAAACTTGTACTGAGATACTTATAATTTGTTATCATTCTCTTTGCTTTCTGGCTATTGACTTTACATTGTGTGTACGTGTGTGTGTGTGTGTTTAATTTACATTGTTTGTATGTTTTTTAAAGTTTTGTTTTAAAAATTTCATTATATGCTATTATTATGTAACAGTGTATGCTTTACTTCACCTTGTGCAAAATCGAGGTCATTTTCTACTCAACCCGAATCATTGATTTTTGTTATTCAGTAAACAACTAATACACAGCTAAAATATTCTCTGCGTGTATGGGTTTAATAGTAGGATCATTATTAACAGAAGTAAACAAGAAAACAATGAAATAAAACAGATGTTACTTGAATTACAGCATTTGTTTCCAGATCTTTCTTACATGAACGAATAAAATCTACCATGACGTTGAAATTTGTAGATTTCACACCTGTGAAACAGGATCCGTACAGTAGGGACCCTCTTAAACAGGAATGTTTGAAGAAAGAAATTCAGTATTTGCAGGAAAATGATTTCATAGAACCAAGTAAAAGTGACTGGAGATCAACATGTATACTTATACCGAAACAAGATAATACTTTCCGCATGTGCACAGACTATAGAAAAGTGAACAGTGGGACCAAAATAGATTCAAGTGTGACCAAAATAGATTCATTTCTATTATTGAGAATCGATGACTGCACTGACAAAATTGGAAATGAAAAATATGTCACTAGATTTGACCTTTCGAAAGGATTCTGGCCAATTCCACGGACGGAAAGAGCAAATGAAGTTTCGGTATTCGTGACTCCAGATAGACTATCAATATAAAACGATGATGTTTGCGATGAAGGATTCACCTTGTACTTTTCAATGTTTATTGATCAGATTACATATATTCTAGATAATTGTGATGCTTACATCGGTGATCGTTTTTCATCATCTACAACGACAACAGGAAAGATCACTTAGGGGCAATTGGGAAAGGTCAAGGTTATCTCTGAATTCCCCGCGCCTATCAATCAAAAGTAACTGCTGACATTTTTAGGTATGGCTGGATAATACCGATATTTTCAGATATTTCTATAATTGCTGAACACCTGACAAATTTATTGAGTAAGAAAATCAAGTTCCATTGGTCTAAAAAATTTCAAGAGGCTTTTAATAAGTTAAAGGCCATACTTAAGAGTGCACCAGTTCTTTCATCTCCAAAACAATTCAGTCAATCATTTAAAATGTCCGTTGATACAAGTGATGGTGAGTTGGAGAAGTATTGACTCAAGAAGAGAAAATGGTGTAGATCATCCAGTGTGCCTGTTTTTCAAAGAAATTAAATAAGCACCAGAGAAATTATTCCACAATCGAAAAGGAATATTTGGTTTTGATATTGGCTTTGCAACGCGTTGAAGCGTATAGTAGTTCAGCTCCTTTGCGGAGTATTGTGTTTAGTGACCACAGACCTCTTACTTTCATTGGCAAGATGAAAAATAAATCAGAGATTATTAAGGTGGAGTTTGATGTTGCAGGATTTCAATATTGACATCAAATACGTCAAGGGAAAAGTCAATCAAATAGCAGATCCACTCTCACCTGTATAGAACAATTATATTGTGTCATGTTTACTTTGTGTCATTCATAAGATTTCATCTTATGTAATTTTTTTATCACATGTATATTTGACTAATAGTAAACAGAAAACTTTATTGGATAGATTTTTCTTTTCTTTATGAATGGAGGTGTTATGTATATTTAATTTGCGCTGGTTGTTAGTTTATTTTTAATTTTTGTTATTTCATTATATTCTATTGTAATGAAACATTGTATGTTAGACTTTAACCATGTCCAAATTCAAGTTCATTTTCTACGTAACCTAAATCATTGATTTTATATTTTGTAAACAACTAATACGTAGCTAAAATATTATCTGTGTGTATGGGCTTAATATTAGGAGCAATATTAATAAAACTAAACATATTTATTGGGGTCTGAGTCTAGGTTATTGCAAATCCCCTTTAAATATACATGTAATACATAATATATTCCATATCCTATATTATAATTTTAGTAACAGACCTTCTAATTATAACTAAGATCTTATTCTGTAAATACTAAGAAGTTTCTAGAAGGTTATTTTCCATTAGGTAATGATTTTTTTTTAGAAAATGCTAATTGTGACCCGAGATTAAGTAGAGGACTAAATAATATTGTTACTGGAAAAATGATTCATTCGTGCTTTAAGATCTATCAGAATCTATTGCATTATCGTGTGTCCAGAAATTCGTTTTGGCTGGAATTTTATTCAGATTATTTAATTAAAGTGATTCTTCCCTGGAAATACAATGTGCTCTTCAAATAAGGATATAATTCTTAGATTGTATTATTGTGATCCTACAAAAGACCATTGGTACATCAGTATTATACAGGCCACCACAAGCACATCAACACCTTCAGCGTTGGATTTAATTCGGATTTACATTAAAGTTTATTCATAATTTTAATTATTGGGACTTGTGTCGGTAATTCTAGGATTATTTGGGATTTAATTCACAATACTGTAAGTTCTTTTTTTAAATGTTCACTTAGTAATTTTGGGAAATACATTTTTTGCTGAATTGTACAAAGCTTGTTCCTTCTCACTCATTTCTATTACTTATTTTAAGACCATAGAGTCGTAATAGTGTGTGTGTGTTTGTGTGTGTGATACAACACACACACACACACACACACACACTTAAATAGAAATACGGAAATTCTATATTATATACAAGCAAAGGAACAGTTGGAGTGAGTAATTTGAAGATAATCCGGGTGTCAAGAGCTCCAAAGGATCAAATGTATCTTATGCAATGTCTTTTTGTCCACGGGTTTGGGTGGGTTGGGGAACTCATACCTAATGACCGAGAATCAGATAAGTCATGCTGAATTCTTAATATATACAGTACTGTGGGATGAAACGTGATAGAGAAATATCATTAATATTTGTAGGTAAGATGATCATATTGCAAATTGTTATAAATCTTGAACACATTGAATAAGAATACTGTCAGGCAAACAAATCCAGTTGAGCGTCATGACATTCGGTGTTGAATTATAAGAATCATAATAAACAGTTTAATACTTAATTTACATACGGTTTTCACAAACATAATATCATATGAGAAAAACTGCCATCATCGGCGCAAATTGTGTTGGCGATTGATCTAAAGAATGGAATATTGGTCGGAAATGCCACACGACAAATAGTACGCCATTTTGATTTTTCGTATTCAAATTTGACTGACATATGGTTTCTTTTGGGTGAAACTGGACCAGGTGGAAGACAATCGAAGCTAACACATTTATTTATTCAAAATGGACCTTATGGAAAGTACTTATTCTTACCTCTTACTGTGCGCCGATTACGTTTCACACAGTTGTAGATTTTTTAAGATAGCTCCGATACAACAACAGGACGAAGAATTTGTTATGGTGTTCACGAAACAATGACCGCTAGGAGGACGCAATATAAATATATCCAGTATCTGATAGTTTCTGCAGGAATAATCACTGCTTTTTAAATTTCAACCAGTTCCCAGCACAAATTGTGTCCGGGTAAACAAATTAAAGGGAATTAAATGTCATTCACTTCAATTCATTTATGATTTGAGATTTGCCTCCCTTAGTACAAGATGACTCTTTCGAATTTATAAATGATCATTCACTATGCGGCTCGCTAAGAGTTTTATATATTTTTAAGGGCTTTTCCTGTGAATGGTGAGATATGGATACCACAATTTTTTTTGTTTTGGTTTTATTTTATTTATATTTTTTTGGGGTGGTGGTGGTGGGTTAAGATCCTGTGTAAAGAGCTTTCAGAGTCAATTATCCTCTGCATTAGTTGCCGTATTCAACCGAATTTTTGCAATGATATTACCTATAGCATAAAAAATGTGTTAAAATATGTCCCTGATATGATTTCCAGTTTAGCCTTCGAATGCACAATCGTAACACCATTCACAACAAAATACTTGTCATACTATATGTCAGCACATTATGTTTAGCCCCGATATTCACGCCCGGCTTTATAACTTGCTGTACCCAAGGCGCCACGCTAGCTACGGGGACCGGCCCGTGGAGTTAGTGTATTATGCCAAATTATTTTGTCAATTGGAGTACGGAGTCCAAGGCAACCACCTTGCTCGCCTTGTCCTATGGCCGGTCTGCCGATATTTGTGACCCTAGTATATGCGGAATACATGGTAATACGGGTGATCATCACTGTACACATTCATTCGAAAAATAAAAAGTATATAAGTTATGAGTCATAATTACATATTTGCGAGAGCTATTTCCTCCTTTTAGATCATCATTCGTGTATCATTATTAATAACGATGTAAGAAAATTCCGAAATTAAACAGCAACAACGTTTACTGACACTACTATTGGCACTGCTACAACTAGATTTACTAAAAATACTGCTACTACCACGACGTTAGTGCAAAATAAGAATTACACGTACCACTATTTCTGCAATATATTACGCACAAAATGTCGGAACTAAGACACTACTATTTTTATATCATAATCGTCATCATCGTCATCATCATCATCATCATCGTCGTCGTCGTCTATTGGTATGAGTACTTTAATTATTGACAGTATTAGTATGGATATCGATTGTCATACACGTAATGGTGAAGATTTCAAAACGGATGGTAATGATGGTAATGACGACGGCGAGAAGGATATTTTGATTTATGCTCTGAAGTGGATAAATAGATTGACTGGGGGAATAAAGAACACGTACTTCTCCATAAACCTTCATATTTCAGTTGAAGAATAAAAACTGACATTTGTACTATCATCATTTGTATTATCATCATTTGTATTACCATTACTTCCTCTTGTTAAAATTGCCCTTTAATATCTAACACATTTTATTGCCAAATATGCATACTACTAACGGCCTGCTAATAACCTTTCAGTACACGTGTTATCCAGCTAATAAATAACTCAAATAACGTATAGTCAAGTTTGTGATTGAAGCTATCTAATGCATGCATGACACGGTATTTAATTCCCTGATTTGATTCAATGGAGGGGTTAGCAGGTTTTGTTCCATTGTATTGTGGATACGAGAGTGCAGTCCAGGGTCTCGAAAAAGTATCAAGTCACATACTACAGTAAATTTACATTCTTTATTAAGAAAATTAGATATCGCATAATACCTACCATAAGGTTTTGATTTAACCGTCTGTAAGACTAAATCCTTTTCTGAAAGAAATTATTGTGCATATACGTGAAATAGATTTTTCCACGTTATACAAGTTTTCTAAGACTCCTTCGCTTATATTAGAGTTGTTTCCCTTCTGTAAATTATCTGCAGCATGCCAATGGTGAAGTGAGAGTTGATTATACAATAGTCTGAAGGAAAAGGGAAAATTTGCAAGCAACTGTTGTTAGGTAAGAATATAATCTGATAGCGTAATATCATTATCATATGAAGTATTATTTCGCTAACGTTTATCGTTTCGTTTTGATCTATATAGAGATATGGCTTGGATTTAGAGACCGCGTTATTTTCAGGAGCCTTTTTGGAGAGTTGATAGGGTTTTCTATTTGTAGGGCCAATTTATGAATTCAGTAACGAATTCAGTAACGACTATGCACCTTTTCCCCCATTCGCTCAATCATGTTATTCATTAAGATTTTACATCGTTATCGCTCAAGGTATTCCATAAAGACAGATGGTTTAGATTATGTTAGTGTGCAAAAGTTGTTTAGAGACCGCGTGTTACTTTTAGGAACCTTTGGCAGAGTTAGCGACGTTTTCTATTACCAGTTGTTCTCATTTTAGGTCAAACATTAGGTTCCAACAAGATGTGCTTTTCCGTGCTCGGAAACAAGGGTTGTCCACATGTTAATACATCAACCGAAGTCCAAAAATACATCACATCAGACTCCACGAGTCGCATTTAGACTTTTAGCGCAAACACTCCAATTAAAGTTGATATGCTCTGTACTATTTAAAAGATTTATCCCCGTAAAGCGGTTGCAGAATAGTTGACTGAAGGTTTTACCAACAGTTTTTGCTTGCATACAATGGTCACAGAGTGGCTACCTGTTGTAAAATATTTGCTTCGGTTGAGGGAAACAAACAGGAAGCTTTAAAGAAAGTTATGAAAGAAGGTCAGCTGGCAAGGTAGCAAAACCGTTTAGATTATGAGCTCTTTATCACTCTTAGGTTGTTTCTAACTGACTTAGTTTCTAATAAATATGGTATCTGGAGACTAATGCACTATTTGCCTTATCCTAAAGAGGTAAGTGTGAAGAACTGTATTGATTAAATTATGTGTTTTATTCAGTCACTCGATCATGACACAGAAGTAAACCGAGTCAGGGTACTTTACCAAGTATGATGGATATCAAATCTGCATTTCGAGTTCTTCCGCTTAATACTTTAGAGTTTTAATTTCTACGTTTTAAGCTTATTGGATACATATTTTTTATTGACAATTGTCTTCCTATTCTTTGTCTTGTGACTTATTTGAAAACGTTTCTTCAGTTTTGGATTGGACAATAAAGTTTAAGACTATTTGTAGTGATGTAGATTATTATTTAGATGACTTTATATTTGCAGGACAGAATGATAGAAATCATTGCCTGTTTCTGTTGCAGTTGTCTACAATTACTTGTAATGAGCTAGGTATAGCCATATTGAGATTGAAACAGTCTGCTCCACCAGTTTTAAAACCTTTCACTGATTTGAAACCGACACTGTTAAAATGAGAGTTAAGATTCCCTTGGAGAAGTTACTTGATATCTCTTCTAACATCGTAGCTCAGCAGGAAAGACTACACTCAGAGACACTCAGTTCAATGAACTTTTGTTCACTGGCAATACTCTTCTCAAGAGCATTTAATAGACGTTTCTATAATGTGATGATTGGGCGTCAGATCCTAAGCAATGACTTTAGTTACACATACAACGAAGGATGTGTTGCGTGTGTGACTGTATTTTCTCTTTTTCGTTTTCCAACAGAGAAGGCATTCTTCAAGGGCCGTGGTTATTTACAGATAGCGCAGGAGGCTGTCCGCTTAGATCAGTGGTTCCCAAACTGTTTCGGGCCACCGCCTCCTTGGTTATCCACAGCGTCCCTACCTTACATCTTGAAAAGCATTTTTCAGCATTGGCGCCCCCATCGGTAATCCCATCGCCCACCAGGGGGTGGTACCACCCACTTTGGGAACCACTGGCTTATATTTTCTGCTTATTCTAACATTAATTGGTCTCATTACGGTTGGACTGTGGACTGCCAAGAAACATTTTTTTTACAATCATAATATTTTTGGAATTTATCCTTATTGCTTTTGCCTTCCATATGTAACAACAAAAAGATTACATTTCATATTAACAAACATGTACTTGTTTCTATTTTAAGTAAATCCACCAAGTTCAAACGGTTCAAACAGTTAGTAAGTCCTCTCGTTGTGCAGATTATGGCCTTCTATATTAGACTAAAGCAGTTCATGTAAATTGCCAAACAGTGGTATTGCTGGTACTGTGTCTCGTCAGCTGGGGGGGGGGGGGGTTTCGCCTTTCCATCACCTCGCTTCATAGGCAGACCTGCAGCTAACCCTATACCAGACTCTTTTCAGAAAAAAATGATCTTGAATCTGAAACTGATAGACAGATGACCGCAGCATTTGCTCCAAATGCTTTGAAAGTATGTTATACTGTAGAACGGTTGTTTATAGACTTGACGCAAATATAAAACCATAAACCAATTCGTACGTCAACTTTGCAACAAGTTGTTGAATTATAGATTATGTACCAGCTCGTGCTTCTGCACCTATCACGGCTTTATCGTACGTATCTGGAGACCTGTGGATACTGGACATAACGCATACATTTGTTGCTAAGAAGATGATGCTGTGTATGTCTTGGTGAATTCACTGATGCCTTTTACTTCTCTTTTGTCACACTAGCTTAACAGAATTGTGCCTTGAGGTTGCTTTTCCTGTTGCGAGGCTACATTATTTCCTACTGTGTTTATAGTGGCATCTTTTGGTTTTTCCAATATGTAAATTTGTGCTTTAATACAGGTGTTCAAAATCATCATGTAATTGATGTATTGAAGGTAAACTTCATTGATCGTGCTCTGCACAGCAACTGAGATTGGACTATTCAAAGATTGATCATGCAAGAGAAGGTACTATTATTGTTTTCCAAGAAATCAAATCTCTATTGTCACCAGCTGCAGAGCTGAAAGCATACCTTGCAGCTATGTCCATTATTTTTAAAGGGCTGGACGGGGTCTTCCAGTCATATGTTACCAATTTAGCTTTGTGCAAAAATAAATCTTTCTTGCTCCTGGGTAGACACAATTTAAATCTTACACTTTCGTATAGGAACAATATCCACTACTTCCCTATGGTAACTTTAGGAGCAAAGACAAGAGAAGTATGGCTGGGAATCTAGAGCTTGTAAATCTTAAATGAGAATTCCTACACACCAACTAAAATTTAAAAACTAATCATGACAGTCCAATTTCAGTCTAAGATATTTAGCCATACAGAGTACAGTCCTCTGTCATCAAACAAGCTATTCATTCTACATGCCAGATTTTCACCTAATGGAACCACCCACAGCTTCAACAGACTGTAGGTAATTGTTCTGTGACGAGGAAGAGGAGGCGTGAGATGGAGCTATCTGAACAAGACAATCATACTTTTGTTAAACTGTGAAGATGCTCCATATTTCCTTGTTATATGTTGTGGCGGAAACCGCATAAGGCAATTATTTTCTGTTGAGTTAGGACAACCGATATTATATATGGTACTTGTTACGATTTTGCCTTATACTCGTTTGATATGGTAAAAATACTTCCTCGTCTTGAGTGAAAAACTAATATATATATATATATATATATATATATATATATATATATATATATATATATATATATATATATATATATATATATATATATATATATATATAATGAAGTCATCTGATATTGTTTCAATATTAGAATGCCATCTAGTACAAACTTTGTCTTTGCATAATTTTGTAACATGTCATTTAAACTTGACATAAAGTTAATTTGTGGGTATTCGAAACCGGTATTACACTTTCTTGATGTTGCAAAGTAAGCATCAGAACGTGTCTTGTTGATAGCATCAATGTAATAAAAAAAAAAATCCTCCCATATTTATTGGTTGTTGTTTAATTAATGAATTTTTTGTGCTGGAAACATGTTATAAATATGTATAAATCATACATGAAAATTAGCTTATCCGATAAGAAGGAACAGTTTAAGGTTTTATTGCTGTATTTTGTATTAAAAAATTTAACGAAAATTAATCTAATTACCTCAGCAACGAAACCGACGTTATTTAGATCCATCATGTAGGATTTTATATTTGATTAATATATCGAAAACCAGGTCCATTGTAGTTGTAATTTTCCAGTGTAATTGAAACCGGCATCGGATCTTTTTGTATTGTCTCATTTTATTACACCAGTAAGATCTTGTATTACTTTATCGCGAAAATCCTTTTGATAATTGATGTCCGATTACATTTGTTCGTGATTGATTTATATTTGTTTTATTTTTAGATATATTTTACCATTCGACTTGTCTCGGATTTTGTCATTATTTCAAAGGAATTCATCACACACGTTTCTATAAAAAGTACTAGAATGGATAATTGAATATAATGGATTGGACGGACCAAATTATTCGGCAACTGGATAGTCAACCTTTAGTTTCTCAAGCCTTCGTTAAGGTAGTCCAGTGGCTTTTTTTTCTGCAGTCGTTACTCTAAAAAGTTCCTCTGCAATCCGTCTATGTTTTTATGCCTGATGTTCTCTCCTTTGGTATGGATGTGATTAAATACTTGAAATATATATTTACTTCCTGCTTCCTGTGAATGCGAGATAATTAGCTATTTCTCCTCCTCCGAGAACTGCTGTTGTTTTCATCCTTGTATTTAATGGTAGAACAATTTGATACTGCTACCGATTCTTATCAAACACGTTGAACGATATTCCGATGAGCGTGCGAATTTTTTTTTCAATTTTTTTTTCAATGGCCAAATTTTAAAATACGAAAATTTATTCTGCCTAGTCACATTGGTAATAAAGGAAATAAAAGAGGCTGACCAAGTAGCCTAAACTGCCCCTCAGGCACCTGTTTTCGAAAAGAAAAGTCAATATACTGATTTTTAATATTACATCAATCGCCATGTTCAATGTACTTATATGTGGGATGAAAACTCTGCCGACAAGCTTCGTGCTTCGTACAATCCAATCCATGATTATATTGCAACGATGCTTGCAGTGTGGCAGTTTATAGCGATGTTAGCACCGTGGCATCAGGCCACATACATGTAGCATGACTTCCCACCCAGTCACATTATCCAGACACCAGGCCTAACAGTCTTAACACTAACCTCTTCATGCTGACTGTCAAGCCGGGCAGTTGCTAGTACCATATTTAAAGTCTTTGGTATGACTCGGCCGGGGTTCGAACCCGCGACCTCCCGTATCCGAGGCGGATGCTGTAACCACTTAGTCCACCGGAGCGGTCAGTTGTTAAAGAAAAAAGAGCAAAAATATAGAAAACACACAGATGTTGTAATGTCTTCTTGAGATTCAAAGAAATTATTTAAAATGTAAAACACCAGACGCATGATATAAAATCTACTGTAAAATCTGTCAGTGGTCTATCAGTGTGGTGTCCGATGGGATCGTTTGGGAACAAGTTATATTTGCATGGTGACATTTATAGGAGATGTACAACGTAGGATTTGCAAACAAATACAAGGCAAATTTGAATCAGGGTAGAAATACTACTATTACTACTACTACTACTACTACTACTACTACTACTACTACTACTACTACTACAACTACTACTACTAATGATGATGATGATGATAACGACGATGACGACGACGACGACGATGATGATGATGACGATGATGTTGACGATGTTTGACAATTTCTAGACATAGTAAATAGGTGACCTGAAGTTGATCAATTTGATTAGTATCTTACTGCATATATTAATCAATTAAGGATGATACTACACAACTGGATTCTAAGCTCCTAGAAGTAGCGACTAATAAAAGGCACACTGGAATTTATTCCAAAATGTTATCTGTGTCTTTGGGTTATAAAACTTTGGAATAAATAGTTTCAATAACTTATCTTTGCAAGTATTAACAGCAGTTTTAAATTACATAAACTATACAAGAAAAGAAAAGTACCTGTTATTCTTGTATCTAAATTTAGAAATTTGTCAATGAATGATAACATTTTCTTTGAGATGTGTCGAATTCGAACCAGTTTGATATTGTCTTTGTGAAAACATGATGTATATTAATGTTAGATGTTTGTTCCATATTAGTTCTGTAGCTGTGTTAAAGATACGAGGCTTTTTCAGTGTATTGCCTAATTGACAAACGCATATGTTTTGCAGATACGCTCCAAATGGAAACAATCTATAAACGAAGTATAACCTTAGCTGATAAGAGAATGTGTTTAGTGCCCAGATAGCGACGCATTAAGGTACAAGTCTCTATTAAGCACCATCTAACACCCGAACTTTATGTTCTTTATCTGTTCTGCCAATTAATTTTATGATTTTACGTGCGTGTTCAACCGACAACAGTAGGGAATGTCTGTCGACAACAGGGTTCCGTTTTCATTTTCGCTTCCAAAATAAGTTACAACTATATACCACTGCTTTTCCGAGACATATGCCTGTTGCAAAGACGAAGACAAGAGCCATGTTTTGAAATGATATAAATAAAGAAAAACAGCTCACTAACTGGTTCAAGTATTAATCAGTTAGTTGGCAATTTATTCCTCGAGATCATTTAGTTTGCCAAATTTTATTTCACATTGTAATTTATTTAAATATCAACGTTGAATTTTCATTTGAAAAAAAAAAAATCAGCATAATCAAATATTGGCTTTTAATGCTTCTTTAACAGCCTTTAACGTTTAATTTGACATTTCCTGCTATTATATCATTTGAAAATTATTATACAGGAAAAATAAAGAACACATAAGTTTCATCTTTAGTTACTTACGGATGATATGGTATAGATACATAGCAATGCATCAATCGATAGGAGTTCCAAGGTAAGAAAACATGTTTTATTATCTATTTCATAATGTGGCCGTTATTTATGCCATTCATATTTTTATATTCCATATATAGTCCTATTTTATTTTCTTCTTCTTTAGGCTGGATGTATCTTACAATAGATTAAAACTGAACATTTATGTAAGCAATGAGAAAGTGCCATCAAATGATGTTTAAAAACGAACTCCCAAAAAATAAGTTTTATGTAATAGCTTATTTAAATATATCTTTCCACATGAATTGTGCACATTGTCAGTGACTGAACTTACATAATCTGCTTTTATTTTGATATTCAGTAAACAGGAAGACTTCATTCTCACTTTCGCATCAGGTTCGATGCATCGTTATCACGCTGTTGCTGAAACTTGTGCCTGTTGCACAGACGAAGATAGTGAGTGTCTCTTAATGGATATAAACAAGCTAGATTCTTCTCTAATTGACACAGTTTTCCAGTCTTTTAGTCTGCAAGTAATTCACATGTACATTTTGATTTTTGCAGCGATATAACTCACAAAATTTATTCACTGCAGCACTGCATATGAGCAGAACAGAAACTTTTGATAATGAAATCTCAGGCCACACGCAGGTGGCATATGAAAACAACGTAATGTTCACATGTGTTAGGTGACAGCGTGTGTTTAGTGTACAAATAAATATATGACAAAATAAATAAGGTGTGCATTACTATCGCATGATGTAAAACACGTAAACAGAAGATTTGAAGAACAATTTTTGTAATGTATTACACATATATATACATTTACGTATAACTACATATCAACGTGTACGTACATGAAAGCACATTCATACATATACAAGTGCACGTCCAGTCAGTGATGCAGGCTGTACGTTACTGGCAAGCAGATAAATTGTTTCATAATTATGTCAACAAATTTAGAAAGACTTAATAATATTGAGCAATTTTTGGAGGAAAAAATTTTACCAAACTTTATTACACTAGGATAATACAGTTTAAAGATGGTAAGAATTTAAATCTTTCTCTCGAGACAGACAAATAAATAGTACCATTTATCATCTATGTCACCCCGATCATACTCAGTGCATTTTCTGCCCTGTCTTTGTATGTTTTCTCAACGCTCTGACTCAACTGGTAGTTTGTGGTAGCTAGTTCTAAATTTTAGCAAAGGCAAATAAATATTTCTTTCTTGAACTCTCGAATACTTCTCAAAGTTTAAATCTTGTTTGAATATTTGATATGTCGTACTTTTCGACGTCGCGTCTAATCTTGCACTCCATTCCTGTATAAATAAGTCATTTAACAATTGTGCAAAAGCTTGCTTTCAGAGCTTGAGTGTTACGTATCGGTGCTTGATAGAGTAGATCACTTCTTAAAACTAAAATGTGTTTCTGATTTGTACAAACCACTTATAAATAAAGTTGGAATGGATATCACTAAAATTAATATTGTATAACGTTGTGGAAAGTTTGGAACATTTTGCATTTATTGTTGAGATCCAAGATCCAATCATGTGACATTTAATGTGAATATCAATTGGTTTCCTATGAAGAGCTGAATAAAAGAAATCGACTGGCGTGCTATTTATAAGTATTGCTGTGTATCTTAGGAATTCGGTGTAAACATTTTCAACAAGCTATGTATTTTCGAACCCCAAACTACACATCCGTATAGCAAATAGGTAGAACTGAGTGGTCGAACAGTTGTAACTGTAAATCTACTGGAATGTGCCGAGTGTTTCTTCTTTTATAGTGAAGATACATGGCGCTCCTTTTGCATCCTGAACGTTGTGTTTAATAGCTTTTAAAAATCTCCGAGTTTTTGGAAAACATACCTAGGTATTTAAATTCCTCACAAACAGAGATGGTATGACCGCCCAAGATAAATTCGAACTGACTGCAATTCCGAGTTCCAAAAATTAATATTATTGTTTTTGTTTAATTGACATTTAGTATCAATATTTGACTGTATTCCAACACCCCCCACCCACACACCCAACAAAAACAAACCACGTTTAGGTTTTCTTGGAAAGAGTCAGCATCAGTTCCAAATATTACAGTTTCGTCTGCATATTATAAAATCAAAAGTTTCAAGTACATTTCGGTGTCAGAACCTTCTGCTCCCAGCATGATTCCCATAATATAATTTTCTGTAGAAAATATTAAAGATCATTCAGAAACAGTGAAAATAATATCGGCGAAAGAATTTCTCCTTGCCTAGCACCACAAAGAACTGAAAAAGCCAGAACTTCACACAGGATTTGATGTTTTAATATAAACTGAAAATAATTCAAAACATTTGCCATTAATATTGTATCCAATATTTTTTTCCAAAGACCCGCCCGCCAAACTGAAAAAAAAATCTTTTCTTTGTGTGTTTCAAGATGTCTGATAATGCACATAAAGAAAATATTTGGTCTATTATTGAATATCCAGCACGAAACCCAACTTTGTTTTTCTGCTAATATGTTGTGATGGTTGAGAAAACCTTCGATCATTTAGTTCAGTGTGGAGGTAAACAACGTACTAAAACAGCTAAGGACTGTAATCAGTCGGTAATTTTTGGGTTTGGATGGATCTCCTCTATGCTTATATAGTGGCCTTAGGTTACCTTCAAGCCAAGATTCTGTGATTAAAAGTCTCAGTTTTAAACTGAGAAAAGAAATATAGATGGGCATTAGTAAGCATGTAGTGTTTTTTGAAATATTCATTGACTTTACTGTCATTTGAAGTGTTTTTGCTATTTTTAGAGCTTTAATACATTTTATGATTTCCTCCTCAGTTATCAGTGAATTCAGTATGTTATCATCGTTGTCTAAATCCATGTCGAGATCGTTGAGGTTATTGGGCGTCTTCATCAGTGCTCTTATTTATAATCTTTAAAAAAAGTCATATAGCATATCTAGTGTAATGACTGAATTATCATCATGCTTATTTTCAAAATTATTATTAGCTTTTACGAAATCTATCGGGTTATCACTTGTCATTTTCGTTCGTGCAACTCTCTTGCCCTGTGCGTATAGGTGTAAATCGAATGGCTTAGAGCAATCAATTGAAGGTTAGAACATGCCTTCTCAGTATCATTTGTTTTTCATATCAAAGCACCTTTTCTTAAGTTTTCAACGATTTTCTTCTAAACGTTATTTATGTCGACTTTTTAATTATCAGACGCAATTATTATGACTTTTATTATAATTAGTCATCAAGATCTTTTGCTTGTTATCGGCGTTCTTTATGTTAGTTAAATTTAGTAAATGTTGCTACTAATAAAGACTTTTAAGCACTGATAAAGCAAATACACGATGGTTTGATAAAATAATTTTTAGTCCTTCCGCATTGGCAAACAATATTTCAAAGAGCATCGTAAAGGGTTTGGATAGGGTGAGGAAATGACAAGCTTTATACACGGATACAGTCGGATTGAGGTATGCATTACGATAAGATATTTCGAAATATCCAGTCCCATTGCGTTATAGACCAGTTTCATGGATCTTTATCATGTGTACCAATTAATTTAATGTTCCTACACGACGTACGTATCAGTACCATTTCGAAAAACAGTCTCTGTCTGTCAGCAAGAAGGATCCTCGTTTACTTTTGCGTCCAAGACTTTATCTCTTATCGCTTTTTTCCAATTTCTGGTGAAGCAAAGGTCTGTGTAAATTATTGTAATAATTATTCTTATCCTCAGGTCAGCTGGGGAGGTGAGGTGATACACTCTTGTCCACCCTTCCGTCTGTTTGTAACTCCATCTTCTCATAAACAGCTGGGAGGAAATTTTGGCACATAACTTCCCCATGTTATATCCATCTGATAGATACAGTTTTCGGCTTCTACTATCAATTACACAGCACAAATTACAATTAAAGAAATAATGTAAAATACTTTTGACCACGCATTAAATATGTGTATATAGCAGCATGACAAATTGTATGGAACCTTTTTGGGCTAGGACCCCTATGTCAAAGGCCATAAGTAGCTAAATGCATGGGGATTTGTCGTAACACCATAGAAGCGGCTTTATCATACGGTTATTGTTGTAGTTCCAGTGACTTTTTTTTTCTCAACAAAATGTGTATAGATCAACCTTTAAACACGCAGTCATAATAATATGGAACATAATAAGTAATGGAGTTTGCATAAGCACCCCCTCCCCCCGTCAAGTTTAGTTGTATAAGGGTAGGGGTGGGGATAGGCATTAAAAGCGTAGTGATTTGCAATGCCAAGCCAAAACGTAGCTCCAGTATATATTTATCTTTTAAACAATGTTAGCTACCCGAAACGGTGATCCAAGTGAATTAATTTGGTAGGTGTTATTAATTTTTGTAGAATACCAATGTAAATATTATCCATTTGTATATAAATATGCTATGATTGGGTGAAGACTCCCTATACTCAAGAAGTTTAGCTTCGGTATTAAAAAGGAATAAGAAAATAGCTTAATGCATATGTGCTGTAGCAAGCTGGTTTTAAGAAATATCTGAAGAACGTGATTTGAGACGCTGAACTGCGGTGTATTTATGCAGGTGCAAAATTGCCATACGTACTCGCTTATAACTCGACTTCAGCTGCATACTACACAGACCAAGATCTGCCGTGACATGATGCGCCGACCGATCTGGGTCTGTTCAGTTTGTTAGGAATAATCAGTAGAAAAAACAACGTAAACCCTGGTCTGCAGGCACGTTATGCCATGGCAGATCAGGATCTTTGCTTACTTGATCAATCTAAAGTGATTCTATTTGGTATGAATAATTCGTCCTCAACATTCCAGCTTTTCATGGACATGATAATATCCGGTATACATAACGTTCACATTTACATCACTGATGGTATGCATCATCATCATCTATGACGACACGATGAAAGATCTCTTGGAAGCCGTTCAGAAATTCTCTGATCGACTCAGTGATGCAAATTTGACAATACAAATTGGGTGCAAATGTGATTTGGCGTGCTTGTGTTACATTTTTAGGACGGACAGATAAAACCTGTAGAAATTAAAGTCAAGGCTATCTCTGAATTTCCAAGTCCTATGAGTAAAAAGCAGCTGATGCGAATTTTGGGAATAGCTAGATAAAATTTGGAAATTTTTCTCAAATATTTCCATAATTGCAGTGCTGACTCCCTGACCCATTTGTTGAATAAGAAATCCAAGCTGCAATGGTCTGAATAATTTCAGGAAGCTTTTCGTAAATTAAGGGCCATACTTAAACGTGCACCCGTTCTTTCAGCTCCAGATATCAGTCAAACATTAAAATGTATGTTGATGCAAGTAATGTAGGAGTTGGTGGAATATTGTTTCAAGAAGGCAAAACTGGTGTGGATCATCCAGTGTGCAATTTTGCTAACAAATTAAACAAGCACCAGAGAAAGTATTCCACATTCGAGAAAGAATGTTTGACTTTGATATTAACTTGCAAAACTTTGAGGTGTATATTAGTTCATCTTCTTCTCCGACTGATGTATTCAGTGATCACAACCCAATTATTTTCATTAACAAAACGACAAACAAAAATCAGACTTTGCTGAGATAATGGTTTGATGTTGCAGGAATTCAACAATGACATTAGGCATATCCAGAGAAAGGATAATCAGATTGCAGATGCACTTTCACGTATATAGAAGTATTATATTTCTCTATTTTGTTTATATACTGCAACTTTCGTAAGACATATTCCTATGTAATTTAATTATATGTATGTTTGACTAATATGTAAAAGAAAGCTATATTGTATAAATCGTTCTTTTTCTCTGTGAGGGTAGGTGTTATGTATTTCTATAGTGTGTGTTTATTTTTGTCAATGATTGTAGCTTGTAAGGGTTATTATGTAAGCAATATATTACATAGCTAACATTTGTCCATGAGTGTAGGCTAAACCTTAAATATGTTTACTTGGGTCTGAGTTCAGGATATTGGTTTTCCCCTTCGAAATTCCTGTACTGACTGATATTTGTCATGTTCTGTACTCAAATGTAAATAAAAGACTTGACCTTATTTACGACTGGATGATCTAGAAATAAACTTTTGACCCTCATCCTAGTCCTGTTATTGTGTCTCATGTTTTATATAAAAGTAGTGATCAAGATAATTTTTTCGCTTTCTTAACATCTTTCTTAAATCATTATTTTAGTTGTGTTCCGTTATAATTTGAGAGGATGTTTAAAATTAAATTATTCATTGGAATTATAAAGTGCTTATTGACTTTGGAATTATTGTAATTCTTTCAAGGGCATTCTGGATTATATCATTGTGACACATCGAGACTGTTAGCACATTAATCATACTCAAGATTGCTAGCACATCAGCACATTCAAGAATGGAATTTATTCGGAAAACCAGCTGAATTCATTCCGAATACTTTACACTTTTGGACTTGTGATAGAACTTTTAGGACTCTTTGGGATTTAATTCGCAATACTGTAAGTTCGTTTTAAATGTTCACTTTGTATTATAGGGAATTAAATTATTTGTTGAATGTTACTAAATGTTTTGATTTACTCTCTTTATTTACTTAGTTTAAGACCACAAAGTCATACCAATTGCTTAGTTAACCATTCGTTCAAGTCACTGTATTTTTTTCTCTTTTGTTATGTTCACTTTCCATATAAACAATTTCATTACTTTGAATTTTATTCTTTATCACGACGAGCCTTGACTAAACTCATCTCCTTTTCAAACTTGTAAATAAATAGTTGCTACTCCTTGTTACCAATATAGTTGCTTTCATGTTAGACTTGTTAAATATATATTTCGCCTCAGAAAACTTTTGAATTCTATAAAGTGTTGCTCTGTGCCATATATGTTCGTTTGCTTTGGTTTATTGGGGTTTCTTATTATTTGTTGGAAAAAACAAACAAAAGAAATGTTCCCTATATGTCTCTATGGTGGGACTGGTTGAGTGTTGCTTTCTTGTTTCCTAATGTTCTCGTACACCACAAGAAGAGGTAAAACACGAATATATGACCGGCCTAGCGATTATTTGTGTTGATTTCAAAACACCCTGATGCTGTGCTAATTTAAAAATTTGTAATATTAATGCTTTCGTATGCCTATATGGAATGTGGCTGAGTGTTCTAAATCGCTCACTGCATCGTCAGTAGGCTGTACTCTCGCTCGAGCCACATCGAAATTAACTACCCCGTTTTGTTCAGTTCTTCAGGCATGACTGTACAAATAAGACAGATTAAATACGTACACCAAAGATATTGAAAGGACAATTTAATTGTGTCTAAATTTTATGTTCAAAGGCATTTTTCTGTTCAGTTTAAGCAGTTTACTTGGCTACCACCATAGCTATCCCTAAGGCGGACAAGTACCGCTTGGCTAACTGAGGTCATACGATGGTAGCAGGAATCTATAAAATCGGGTGAGAACAGTGCAGTGCCAAATAGCTATCATAGCCGCAAATTATTTACATCTGAGTAGAAATGAATTTAGGCCTTATATTCAAAATCCAATTAAAATCATAATCATTTTATTTATCATATAACCAATATTAAATTTTGTTTAACACATGAAAATTTTAAAATTGAATCAAATTATCAATCTAAATTTCAATGGATTGTTTTGATGACAGTTTTGAACAATTTTTTTTTCTTTCGTCTTTTTGTTCGTGTATCGTTTGTCTTGTTTGTCTCTGATTTCTAATTGCCTTCAGTAGCGAAGCTAGACCATTTTTGGTGTCATACACAAGTATAGAATGACGAGGGCATTCCCCTCGACGCGTGGCGAACAACCAAGAAAGTGGTTGTGTATATTCATTGTAAACACTGGTGATGAAATCAAAGAGTTATTTTTCTTATGTCAAGCTTGATTGCAATACTAACAATCCACTAAAATAATTGGATTGCAATGCATTATTATTTTTTCTTGTCAAAAGTTTCGTACGCAGCTGCGTATCAGCGTGAAGGCAGCAACACGCTAGTCATTTAACAAAGACTCAATGTATAAAAAATATTTTAAAAAAATAAATGACCACTGTTCCTTGACAGTTCTTTTTACAAATTATTTTTATCAATCACGCGCTTCTTTGCTGGATACAGTGGACTAGAAAAAAGTCCTGTTATTCTCATTATGATTTGTATCTATAATATATATATATATATATATATATATATATATATATATATATATATATATATATATATATATATATATATATATACACACACACACACACACACACACACACACACACTACTGGTATATCAAATTGTGATCCGCCCATGGCGCAATAATACGCATATATAAGCATTCCATCAACCGTGCGCTATTGATTTTAGATCAATGAGGAAATATTCACACATTAATTATAAGTGACGTATGAAAATAACGATAAAAGTGTTAATAATCCCTGCTTTCTAAACAAATTTAATATGGTACACAATTTCATCGCATTCTCTGCTTTCTGTTCCCCTCTCCCCTCTCATGCATAAAGGAAAAAAACTACTCACAAGTCTGGAGTGAGAGAGAAAAAGAATTTGGGTTGGATGAAAACCTTGAAATTGAATTTACACCAAGCCACCTACAAGAATATGGTTCGTCGTAATGGTAGCGCGCTACAGCTTTGTATTTTGCATAAAATATTAAAGGAAAAGAATTTCCCCGGGTTTCCTTACTGGTTATACTGGCTATTTAAAAAAGACCTTGTATATCTTAGGTATTGTCTAAAGAACCTTTAATTCCCTTTATTTTGGTGTATGATTGATGGGTATAATATGGGTTATAGAGTATACAGCTTGGCCTTACTCCAGATGTGCACCTTTCAAAAAAGTGCTAGCTCCACTTGGTCATTTTCACTTCCTGAACGTAGAGGTAAATTGTAATACAATGAGCCGATAACTTTTTTTTACATTTTATATATTTCGTAATTCATCAATTGCACTTTCAGAAGCTGGTATTGTCTAGTCTGGCAAAATTCATTTTCCATATTTTAATAGCTGCTAAGGATAGTTTACTTTAGACAAATGCAGGCTGAATTTTGGAGCACAAGGGAGCAGATATTTTAGTTAGCAGTGTGCTAAGATCATTTACAATTTCCAAAAGAACAATATCTAAAGAAGTGTCAGCCACATTACATCAAAGTAGCATAGAGGTATGCCAACATTCCCTCCGCTGTGCATGTTTTAAATGCAAACAACTTCACGTTATATATGTCACTCTCTCAAAAGTACATAATAACTGGTGAGTGCCCCCAATATTATGTGAGCACTTTCTATGGGATTAACATACAGTGTTTATATAATCAATGACACAAATTTGCAAACCCTGTCTGCATCATACGGTAAATTTCTCGGTTACGTGGTATACATACTGTGATATATTTAATGTTTTGTTGTTGCTGTTTCTTAAAAACTCTCTCTCTCTCTCTCTCTCTCTCTCTCTCTCTCTCTCTCTCTCTCTCTCTCTCTCTCTCTCTCTCTCACACACACACACACACACATACATCGTAGCAAAATGCGGTCAAAAATCTATTAAAAGAAGAGTGTAAAGGATTTTCGCTTGTGTCATCCACGATGTCTTTGGACATACGAATGATGGTAAAAGTTAAGTCAAACCGACTAAAGGATGAGAGAGAGAGAGAGAGAGAGAGAGAGAGAGAGAGAGAGAGAGAGAGAGAGAATTAAACTGTTTTAAAGTCAAAACGACCAAAGGGAGGGGGGGGGAGAGTTTTATGATCGGTAGTACTGTTATTAAAGCAGAATAATGACTTAGATCAACTGTAAATATATTAAAATATTTTAATTACCTCTTGTTGGTTCGTCATTTGCCTTAGTTTCTATTCCATATTAATTTGCATGCGCCGGTACGTGAATGGCTTAGCGTTTATGTGAATGGCGTAGCTAGCCAAGTGTTTGTAGTGCTGTACTTTCTTCATTGAAATCATCTTTCATGTTTAAATCATAAGTATGTATTATATTGATTTAATCAATGTGAAGAAAAATAGAAACTAATAAATAGGAAACAATCAACTTATTAATATGCAAAGGTGATTGTGAATATCCACAAAAGGCATAGAACTATATTTTGTAGCGGACACACTCAGCGATGCGAGGAGTTCATTCACTGGGTCAATACACACCTGCCTGTAGTAAATCTTAACTCCGTTCAAAGGGCAAATATATGTATTTGTATGTGATATAAATAAAATACATGTATAGTATGTACGCTCTATCGATGATATAGCACTCGTTGAATAAATTTTTCATTAAACAGAAACTCGGCAAAACCTCGTTTCCTTGTGATGAAAAATTTATACATCTCGTGGTATATCATTAATACAGCGTACATACTAAACACACACACACACACACACACACACACACACACACATATATATATATATATATATATATATATATATATATATATATATATATATATATATATATATATATATATATATGTGTGTGTGTGTGTGTGTGTGTGTGTACAGACAGACAGACAGAGAGGAAGAGAGGGATAAAGAGTTCTTTTCTAAGATTTGGAAGTTTATGATATAACATTTCCAAGTGATTTGTTTTTGAACAATGGGATCAATAGAAATATATGAGAAAAATATATTTAGTAGGTGTCAAGGACTAAAATCAAAGTCACTACAGATAGAGCGTCACAAATCATGATTCAGGCCAAAGCCATATGAACGCTCCGACGTGACTTATCGTCAAACGGGACAATATTCACATGATGACGAATAACCCCATTTGGTTCTTGTATCGGCTAAATCGTGTCTGCATTTAGATCATATATCGCACAAAGTGTAATCATTATCTTCATCCAGTGAATAAACAACACTAAGCTTTCTTTGAGAATTTAAATTGAAACCATATGATAAAGAGGATGCTTACACCGCTTTTGTGTTAAGAGAAACAGCCATAGTTGTTAGCTTTGTTGAATGAGAACCAGAATCAATCGCGCACATGGACGTGTTTGTTCCATGAGAGGTTTGCTTAGGGTTTTTCCAGTAATCTGTATCCCTTTCAATGTTGCATTCGTTGATCTATATCCCTTTCCCAAATTTTGTATCAAAACTATATACTCAAATAAAATAAAATTATGCAAATAATAGTAAATATCGCTTGCATTCAGAAATTTGTAAATACATAGCCTTATAAACAGGACAAGTAATTCGCGTCTCTAAAACCCTGATTCCGTTCTGATAAGCAAAGAACTGACCCCATTTCATTACGTGAGTTAAAAACGTGTTCCTTTCCCTCGTAGGCGTGACAAAAGTCACTCTCCAGCCCGAACCAGTCTACTGTGAGAGAAACCTTCCTGTAGAGCGATAAAATGAAGGCGATACTTTTTGTGGCATTAGTTGGTGAGTATATCATTTTAGGAAACACCAGCGGTTATTTGAAGTAAAATGTATATTGCATGATATAACCTTTTATATGGCAAGCCATTGTGGACAGAAATTAATATTTTCTAATATATGTAAATGCTTTTTTAATATTCGAAAGCGACGCGTTTTCTAATACAATTGCTAATGTTATAAACCTAGCGCAATCTGTAGATAAACATAATATAGTTTACCAAGGGTAGAAATAAGGCTGAGTTACATTGCAGTCTATTTACGCATTGTAAACGTAGAGGAAATTCTCAGTTTGTGTTTTTAGAAATTGTGTAAACTTTGATCGTATTAATCCACAAAAATCTAGCGATAAAGAAAAAGAAATCAAAATAAACACAAAATTGTACACAGCGCATAAATCACTTAACAGCGACCTATTTTTTTTTATATTTTTTTTTTTTATCTCGCATGCTTAATTGTAAAGAAGAAAATAAAACCACAAAATAAGATACAAACTTTCCGCTACAGATACAGTGATAAACAAATAAATCAACTTACTTACAGACACATTCCAGACGGTAAGCTAAAGAAAAAACTTATCGCATTGAGCATACAAAGTATAACACGTATCGCAGTTGGAGAGGACATGGATCATGCAGAAATCATTTTTATGTAAAAAAAAAAAATTATGTATGAGCAATCATCTTCCCAAACCTTTTACAACTTTTTTTCATTTTTCTTCTTAAGTTCACGGACGTTCCGTGCCGGGAAAAGAGATTAGTTTAACCAAACTTCCTTTCATTTTCATATTTTCCCGACATTATGTTCGTTTCTTCTCTGACTTGAAAAATTTTCTGGCTTTTTTTCTGAAATCTATGTTCCTGTCTTCAATCTAAAGACTATGATATGGAAGGGAAAAAGCGTACCACTTTTTCAATACTCAAGTTCTATTGGGAGGGAGAGAGAGGGTTTCGATAGCGCAAAGAAATCTGGAAGACAATTCCTAAAGTTTGAACATGTTGACGTGGAAAAGCGCCCCAGACTGGCGGAAATCCTCAACGCACTTGAAATTCGAGGGATCTAATTAGAAAGTGTTTTAGTACTGCAAAATGGGGGTGGGGTTGAAGTATGCTCTGCAAACAGAGGAAGACACGGCACTGATTCAAAATAGAACTTTGGAAATAAAAGGAAATCATACAGATGTTGTGATTGTCCCTAAAAGAGAGTAATCGAGAGAAATGTGACAGAGGTCCATACAACGGGTTTGTCGTTTGAGACACCTACAGAGAAACTCCAATCGAAATTTCAATACAAACTCTAGAAGCATAAACTGGCTACCTTTTAAGGAATAACTCACAGCACAGGCAGAAGTTAAGAAACTGTCCACATTCTTCTGTTTGATCGGCTTTCTTCTAACTGCACGGGATAGAGGATGAAAACACCACCGACCATGCCCCAGGTGTGGTCAAATTGGACATGGTATATGTGATGCACACATCAATGACTATGCTCCATATGTTATCAGATTGAACGTGGTATACAGGAATCATACAACGACCATGCCCCAGATGTGATCAGATTGGACATGGTATTTAGGAAGAATACACCAGCGACCATGCCCCACGTATGATCAAATTGGACATGGTATAGAGGATGCATACACCACCGACCATGCCCCAGGTGTGGTCAATTTGGACATGGTATATAGGATGTATACACCGACCATGCCGCAAATGTGATCAAATTGAACGTTGTATGTAAGATTATACACCACCGACTATGCCCCAGATGTGATCAAATTGGAGATGGTATATAAGATGCATACATCTACCATGTCCCAGGTGGTCAAATTCGACATGGTATATAGGATGTATACACCGACCATGCCCCAGCTTTGATCAAATTGGACATGGTGTATAGGACATATACACCACCGACCACGCAAACAGGTGTGGTCAAATTGGACATGGTATACAAGATGTATACACCACCGACCAAGCCTCAAGTGTAGTCAGATTTGACATGGTATATAGGACGTATACACCGACCATGCCGTAAATGTGATCAAATTGGACGTGATATATATGATGTACACACCGTCGACCATGCCCCAGATATGATCAAACTGGATATGGTATAGAGGATGTATACACCGCCAACCATGCCCAAGGTGTGGTCAAATTGGACATGGTATATTGGATATATATAACACCGACCATGCCCCACGTGAGATCAAATTGGACATGCTATATATATATATATATATATATTATATACCACAGAAATTGACCCAGGTGTGATTAGATTGGACATGGTATATATGACGTATACGCTACCGACCATGCTCTAGGTGTGGTCAAATTGGACATGGTATATAGGACGTATACACCGACCATGCCGTAAATGTGATCAAATTGGATGTGGTGCACATGATGTATACACCAACGACCATGTCCCAGATATGATCAAATTGACCTTGGTATATAGGATGTATACACCACCAACTATGCCCCGCGTGTGGCCAAATTGGACATGGTATAGAGGATGCATACACCGCCGACCATGCCCCAGGTGTGATCAAAGTGGACACGATATATAGGATGTATACACTACCGACCATGCCCCAGGTGGGGTCAAATTGGATATGGTATACAGGATGTATACACCACCGACCATTTTCAAATTGGACATGATATATAGGATGTATATATATACACCGACCATGCCGTAAATGTGATCAAATTGGACGTGGTATACATGATGTATACACTACCGACCATGCCCCTGATATGATCAAATTGGACATGCGGAAGGAATTGGATAAATCGAACCACTGGCAAACAACAACAAAATGTTGTGCTGATGCCGGAAGGAAAAGCATTCCAAATTCGGATGATTTGGAACATAATTCTGATATACAATTAGATAAAAAATCCAACGCGTGAAAATGAGGGTGAAATAGAAAACTCTGTGGAATCAGAAACAGTATATAGAGGTTGGAGGTGGAGAACACCCAATCAGAATGCGATAATTACCCCGAGGTGACACCGGCAATGAGCTGGGCGAATCCACTAATCCGCCAAACAAATTAGAAAGAAATGTAATATTAAATAAACAAATGAAAAACGACAACATAGGAGAAATAGAACCAAAACAACCCAACAGGAAGCAAACAATAAAAGAACAAACATGAAGCAAAACTAATCCATGGGAGTTACGGGGGTGAAAACCCTGGCTCCAGTGCAAGAGAACCATCACAGAAGTAGGAAGAATGACAATCATCTCACATAACGAAAGATAGGTAGTGAAAAACTTCCTGTTCCTTTGTCTCCCATGCCCTATCAAACAAGCGGATAAGTCATTGCCGGAATGGCAGGTGAATTAATATAAACAAAGTCACTTGTACAGCCATCAAAATTGCAGTGTAAAACCACAAATCCTACAAAATAAAGATAAATAAGAAAAATAAAACAAATAATAGCAATAAAACAATATAGAGATCAAACAGAGACTCCAAACAACACCAGCAGCAAGCAACGCAGTGCCTGGATCAAGAACGGTACCTTCGACAAGAACTACAACAACAATAACCAAATAAAATACCAACATTCAACGAATAAACTCGTCGATAATAATCACATAAAATCACTTCAATATTATTATTATTGTTATTATTAGAGCAGCACCAACAAGAATCATGGCCGCAAAGCAATTTCGTTTATGAATTACATGTAGTTTCCATTTCGCGCAGATTGGTAAACCACAGGATGTCTACTGGCTGGAAGTTGTTGAACAAATGATTAACATTGTGTGTCATAACGATAACGTTCCTTATTGGCCAATTAACGAACACGAAAGCTGTATGACTAGAGCGTCAATACAGTCAGTTACCTTATAATGACTAGCACAAAACTGCACCTTTGTAGGGTGTCGGCTTATAACTTTATTTATTCATGAAAGTAACTCATGGTACAATGTAAAGACAAACTTATCTGCAATTACCGTCATTGGATATCAAATTATAAAATAGTTCAACAATACGGTCAAAATAAGTCTATACTATACCTGAATTCCTATGTCTTGGAATAGCTTTATTGCTTGGCAATTACTGTGCGAAACCCAAGTCTGAGGGTAGCATAATCAAATATTTTAATCGCTACCGGATTAGCAGCGATTACGATGGCAGAGCTTCTAAAACTGTACCGACGTTTTAGAAGCCAAATGTCATATCTACATTAGCTCTGCATTTATATAGACACTTTCAGGATGTTAACGTTCTAATCCATAGCAATTTTCTTTTAATTTTATTTTTATTATTATATTATTTTCTTTGAATTCTTGATAAAACATATTTTCTTGTAATTTTACGTTTATCTCGTGGTTGTTAATGCTGATGTTTGCATACACGCTAAACAAGCTAGACAGCAATTACCAGAATTTCCTGTCGTTTCTTTTTATTGCACAGACTCCCAATTTGCACCCAATTATAAGCATGAAAGACAAGAAAAATTGTTTCAATTGGTAATAATTTATGTTTCATGCTATATTTCCACTGCGTCCTCTTTGGTCCATTTCTAAACTATCAATTTTATTATTGTAATTTCTATAATTAAGATTCTTAAATATCTTTTTCGTTGCTTTGTTACCAAAGATTTATAAAATTGTTACTTACAGCTGCCTTGCTAGGCGCTCACCATTAAGAGGTTAGTGTTAGGACTGGTCGGCCTGGTTGTCTGGAAAATGTGAGTGGGACATCATTCTACATGTCTGCGGCATGATGCCCCGGTGTTAGACATTACTATAAACTGCCACAATGCAGACATCGTAGCAATATAACTGAAAAGTTGTTAAAGCTAAGTTAAAAATCAAAATCACACACACACACACCCACACACACACACACGCTTCGCTTTGCAGGAAACGCTACTTTAAAAGTTATCATTCAGTAGTTACCAAGCAATGAACAATTCACAGTATGTTTAAAGCTTCTTAAAACGAACCTTCATTCATTCCACATTAAAAATTGTTTCATTCATTAAATCATTTAAAACAAGACGTTGAATATCAATATCAGGAAAAATCGGGGGAAGTTTTTTGAAAATGGCACATAATGCGCAGATCAGATAAAGGTCAGAAATGTACATTCTACCTGGAATTTTGAAAGAAAGAGAAGCTTAGGCTCCATCTTCAGGCTTATAATGTACTCGCAGATCTTGGTCATTGCTATGCGCTGTCAGGTGCGAGTAATAGATGAAAAAGTTTGAAACAAATGATAATTCTCAGCTTTATTCATTATCAAACAATTATCATTGCTATAACACAGTATCAGTTCTAGTGTAACAAATTCTCATATCTGCAACCCCAGAAACCACTAACCTACCAAATTCTCGGACCAAATAATTGGTACCACTCTGCGTGTGTGTGTGTGTGTGTGTGTGTGTGTGTGTGTGTGTGTGTGTGTGTGTGTGTGTGCGCGTGCGTGTGTGTGTGCGTGCGTGTATTAAACAAACTGACAACAAATAATGAAAAAGTTGTTTCAACTAGCTTACGCGCATTCGATTTTCACAGAATCTGCGTCAAGCCAAACACAAAACAGAGAAAAGACAAAAACAAAAGCATTACATGAGTATTTCTAATGGAATTTGAAGCTTTTAAAATGTTTGATGTTTCGCCTCCTTGATGTCAGCTTCACTGATGATGTTGTAAACTAATTGATACTGATGCACAAATGAGGGAGCTATAGCGCCATCAATTTTTTGAATATAAAGGGATGCAACCGTAATCATCCAGAAACACGGGCCCATCATGGAATCATGTGACACACTAAAGTTAACCCTTCTAAACAAAAAAGTAGCAGCCTACCTCAGAATTAAAAATCCTCAAAGACAACCTAGTCAGAGCTCAGTTAATGCCACAAGGCAAGACCACCCTGACAAATAAGGTCCCTGTGATGATAAAAGGTGCACATTTTGTCAACATATAGTTGAGTCCAGAACAGTCTAGCATTCGAGTAAAGTATTGAACATGCATGGAGCAAAAGAGAACGAGCAAAAATGAGAATGTGATTTATCTCATCACATGTAAGATCGGCGGATCTCAGCTTATTAAAGAAACCGAAAAGCTGCATAAAAAGGATTAATTTTCACAGATCTGATTGGATGAGAGAGAAGCTGGACATAAGTCCTGTTGGCGAACTTCCCCTGGCCACAGTTTCGATAATGTAACGCTAACTACAATAGCTCACAACTCCAACATGAGTTCTCAAACTAGGAAAGAAAATGAATCTTACTGAATAGGAAGAGTTAGAGCACTGAATGCAATTTGAACCGAGAAGACAAGGACAACCACACGCAAAAAAGTCATTTGTGTACAGCCACCGCATTTCCATTTAACCAGTTCGTTCGTTTTGTTCCTTGCTCACTCAGTCAATTGTAACTACTTCAGTTCCTCCTTGTGTTAATGTTACGACGGTCATTAATCGCATTACATAAACAATGAACTATCCAGGATATAATTTACGGTTACACCAATTTACATTTTAAACCAGATGCCTCTATAGCTCCTCCCTTTGTAGGCCAATATCAACTAGTTTACAACATCATCAGTCAAACTGAAGCCAATTATGCGAAACATCAAACAATTTTAAGCTTTCTTTCTGTTAGAAATAATCATGTAAACTTTTGTAATTTAAGTTTTTGTGTTTATTGTTTGTCTTGTCTCTTTTTTGTCTTTGCAGTTCACAAAGACTTAGCGAAATTCGAAAGCGTTTAGCAGGCTAAAAACTAGTTTTGCACTCTTTGTTGTCCGTTTGTTGTATATATCTTAAGCAATATATTACACACACACACACACACACACACACACACACATTCGGTTT
>JAECUM010045532.1:0-12069 GCA_016617855.1 Megalonaias nervosa
CGATGCACGAGAAGCAACTGGCAAGCTTTCTCACATACCCACATTGGCCGAATTAGAGACTAAAACCCACGCAGACAGAGGTGAGATGGCAAGGTAGTGAGCGTAAAGCGCAGCCCAATACAGATAAATGTGGCACGGTATAATTGTTTGCCACAACCGACTCGTGCAGGCATACGACAACACTACAAACATTTCTGACCCACTAACGCAGCGGACAATAAATAATAGTTTGAAATGTGTTAAATTCTCTTCACCCATAAATTCCACACTATAAATGGTGCACAAATCTGCGTCCTTGCGTTTTCCTATATATTAACCGTTACATTTATAGATACACAGGTATATTGACTGATTCAAAAACTGTGTAAACAGTAGGTCCGGTAATGAAAGTTCACTGACCGTGCAAAATATGTATCAGATAAACCCCAACACTTTAGACAGACATTTATGAGTCTCTCATGCCATATTTCAAAGGACTACAGAGGATTTCACCATCAAGTTTTTAAGTAAAACATATGTGAGTTATTTATTATTTATATCTAAAATAAATAAAACGCCATTTTTTTCAGAATTATACAGTGAAAGCTCACTTTTCCATCACTGTCTTCTGATATCCAACTTTAAATGTACCCCTCTGCAATTGCATGAAATGACCATTAACACTGGACGAAACAAATGATCATTAGCACTGGGCGAAACAAATGACCATTAGCAATGGATGAGATAAATGACCATTAGCAATGGATGAAATAAATGACCATTAGCACTGGACGAAATAAATGACCATTAGTACTGAATGAAATAAATGGCCATTAGCACTGGATGAAATAAATGACTGTTATCACTAGATGAATAAATGACCTTTAGTACTGGATGAAATAAATGATCATTTGCACTGGACGAAATAAATGACCATTAGCACTGGCTGAAATAAATGACCATTAGCACTGGATGAAATAAAAGACCATTTGCAATGGATGAAATAAATGACCATTAGAAATGGATCAAACAAAGTAACAATGAAAAATATTTTCAGCAGCCAGAATCTCTAGCAAATACGACTAATAATAATTTGAGTAATTTATGTTGTTATTGATTTGGTCAATATAACAATAGATTTGTCGGTTTCAGAATTGTATCAGATTCAGTAAAGTGTACAGGTATAGATGTCTTGTTATTGAATAATAGCAATTTAGTGTTGTGGATGGTGATAGAGCTGTTTATATTTGCTCAGCGTGGCTTCAGGTTTTGGGTAGTTTTTCAACATGCGACATCTATTCTTTCTTTCTTGTCACCTTTTGCAATCATTCCCTTTTCAATTTACTCGTATGCATCTAAGGTTGTAAAAGCCGTCTAGAAATAAAAGTAATTGTTTAATTTTTGTTGTTTACATAATAAAAGATATTGTGTTCGAGTCTAAAGAAGCAATAAAGCGAAACCAATCACACATTTTACGTATATATATATATATATATATATATATATATATATATATATATATATATATACTACACTATATACATATACTATATACACTATAGCGTCAACTTTCCATTGACGCTATAGTGGCCCAGGGTTTATTTTGACCCCAAAGTAGCCGAGGGGATTTTTTGACGCCAAAGTGCCGGGAGGGGTGGGTGGGTCTGTAATGTATTTTCCATTGACGTCAAAGTGCCCTCCTTCACTACTTTCATTTGACTTTGCAGTATTATTATTTCTGCTAACCAGCTGCTGTATTGCAGAAACAAGATGTCCAGCCAGGAGGTTCATCTTTGTCACAAAATTTATTTCATCAACTAACAATGTTCTCCAGCAATGAATAGTACCTGATCCATAGTTAAATTTTTGTGAGCAGTTAAAACAGTCACAAGTGTAGGATCTCCAATATTGTTGTGTTCCGTTTTATTTTCTTCTCTTTTATTATCGATCAGGTATAAAGGTTTCCCCTTTTGGTATCTCCGGTCGTTCTGTAGTAGGACTTTTAAATTGTTTACAAAATTTGTTTCCTATTGGTAATATCTGATTTAAATGTATCATCGTCAGGCTAATGCATTTTATGTTTATGGTAGTAGTTTTCACATCTGGTAATAAACATGATATTTGTATAACGATTTTATTTATACGTGTAGATGTGTGTCTTTCACATGTCAGTAAGTAATCCCAAACTAGTTTTTGACAGCTACATTTCCCGATACACCTTATTGTGCTAGATTCTCATATCACACTGTTCTGTGTCTGTTCATATCACCATTGTGAAATTTTGAAGTGTAGTTATCAAAGATAATTAATAGCTTATTGAGTTTCAATATCTTAAATATAAATAAAGTAAATTGAATTTTAATATATTAAATTTCTTACTAGCAAATTCATTTGCAATGTTAATCTGTTCGAGAAATGCACCGAATTCCATGACAAGATTAGGAACTACACTAGCTTTTCTTTTTAATCTGATCTTCTTTATATTCAACAAATTAAATGTGTTGAACAACGTTCACCTATACACTGTACATGTATATAAAATTGGATTTTGGTATTCAAATACATTGAAAATATATTTACTGATTTTCTACATTCACATGTAATTCTTTTTTTTTTTTTATTTATCTCCGTCATCTTTCCATTTCCTCCACTGTATTTTATTCTCCTTGAATTTACACACCCGTTTCATCTCTGATCGTTTTTTATTTTGTATATCGCATTGATCTATCAGTTTTGTTGTTTGATTTGTAGCATCTTACAAATGACTGTCTCTCTGATATACGTTGTCTTCGGGCACAAGTGGACTAGCACTTTGTCCACAACAAGCAATGTTGATTGTACGATTTGTTTCTGAACTTTAAATTCAATTATTATTATATGTCTAGTGAAAGCTCTGAAAACGCTACGTCTTAAAAATTGGTTTATGTTCATACCATTAAAAGTGCAATGGAGTTTACTTTATCCATATGGTGTACACATCACTCTACCCTACCCCCATTCTTGCTTACACTTCGCATTGACTTTCCAGTAATTATCCATTAGTAGAAACAAGTTAGGAGTCAGTTTGCACTTTCTAACACTTTTTGAGCTCATCAATGTTGATACTAATCTCTACATCCACCCCATCACCCTATTCACTATACCGTGTGCTAGCACTGCTGATATCATGCCTGAACACCTTCTTTCTGATTTGGGGGTCTTCGTTTGTGACTGCCAATGTGTGACACCATGGTCGGCCCTAGTTACCCTGTTTAAAGTTTGGGCAGTCCAGTTTTGTATGGCCCAACTTGTCACATTCCTAGCAACGATTTGGTCTTTTGGCTACATGGCAATCAACTTGAATATGACCTAACTGCCCCAATACTCCCAGCTGCTGATCTGTCTCTATCCCGTCCCTGCAGTACAGGTGTGTTTGATCTTTTTAACAATGTCAGAACTTGAACAACTGTGTCATTCTTTCTGCTTGGTCCTGACTGGCATTACTTGCTACAGCTACTACTTTCATCGGACTACTCGCATCCATCGTACGTAAATTGTCTTTTAGGGCCCTGCTTTATGAAATGATAATCTCCTTTCTAAACGTAGCTAAAGAATCTTGGTACCACTTTATTACTTAGGTCTGAAGTAGCATTAAGTCCATCATACAGATGAATGAGTGATATCATACATTGTTTGTCTGCGTTTGTTTTAATAATAAATATTAAACATATTTTAGTTTAAAATACGAGCATTTCTCGAACAGATTAATGTAACCGTAGTAAGTAAATGATTTTGTTTAGACAAACGTTATGTAAAAGGTGCCCTTTTGACTATTTTCTCAACGTATATCTTATGTAGTCAATGTTAAATGGATTTTTTGAACCAGTCCCATGACTATCAGTATCTCGTTCCGACAGTCTCGCCAGTTGTCGGTCCGCCAGACTCGCCTAATGTCAGCTCTTCATGCTCGCAATGATAGGGCTTATGTAGAATTGGGTTCCGAACCACCAAACCATCTTGGGTCTGTGCTCTTGAGGACATCGGGAGCTCCAAGAAGAAAATTTCAACAACTCGCTTATCAACAAAAGTGTCGGTGACGATCGAGGGCGTCCCAATCTGTGCCCAGGGGCAGCAGGACTTTCTCTTCCATCTACGAGTGCGGACAGTTTAAGTTTCCTTATCTGTTACATCTCGTTACCTGTAAAGAGTTTATGGGCGCCGTCTCCCAGCTACTGACGAAACACATTGAGTCCGCTGTAGTGAAGCCCGCAGCCATCAAACGCAAGCATTGTCGAACACTTTAACCGTACGCTAGCAGACAGGCTCTTTGGCAATTAATACTCTTACGAAATGTTGACTTCTGAATTTCTGATAGGCGCTTGAGGAAGTGGAGGCTGCTTGATGTTGTCTTCGTTTTCAACGATGAACTGACGCGGATGACAAGCAAAAAGGCCCCAGAGACCACCAAAGAGAGAGCAGTTGTACAAAAATCATGCTTGCAGTACGACTGAAAGAGCTTCAACTACCGTCTGGCCCGACTGTCCGTTATCTGTAAACGCACGTTGATCTGAAAGGCAGACAACGATGCGCCATTGACCCTGTATGGTCGCTATTTGTGTTCATCCCGGCTGAGAGGTTTGTCCTTCAAGCCAATCCGTCTAAAGACTATCTTTTGGGTAGTACTTCATCGCCTAGAGGCTTCGTTCGCGTGGAACAGATTGTGCCTGAACCCAGATACTACCTAAAGGCATTCTGATCCAGTTATGAGCTCATATAGGTAATCCTCCACAATGGCGTGTTGTGTGGAGCAGCGGTGGTCGTATTCCATTGTCTTGATACCTTCCAGTGCAATCTACAAGTTTGTGTCCAGTGGACTAAGGCTTGTCTTGTTGATGCGGTTATGGTCCATTCAGATGGCAATCATCGAGTACCGAAACTCTTCATCCTAGGGGAGAAACCGACGAACTCAGCAATGAACTTTCTCATGCAATCATCACTGGACTTGCCTATGACCTTGAAGTCGTCATTCAGACTCTGTTGTAAAGAGGATGCTCTTTAGGGTAGTCGTTCATGTCGTAATGGTGAGCACCTTCGACCATACTGCGGCAGACATTGGAGGTCTCGATGCAGCAGACTCTGGATGTTCGTGTACAGCAGGTGCCTATTTTCCCCTATGCATGTTTAGATTTGATTGTCGTACATCAGCTGTTTGCTAAAGTCTAGGGTCACATGCCCCGCATAGATGGGGCGGTTTAATTTCCGTCTGGGCTAAGCAGAATGGACAGCAACAAGGTTTCCGTCAAAGATGTTAAGAGACTGGAATGCTCGGTCGGCAATCAGGCAGGATTGCTTGTCCTCTTCGCCTTTAGAATGCACAAGATGCACTCGAATTCCATTCCTTAGGTTCTCCGTGGTCTTTCCGAGATAGAGTTGTGCATCAGCCTGAAGAAGTCTTTCTCGACCTTAGGCTTCAACCCTAGTTCGTACTTCTGTGTGTTAGCTGTATGTACGGCGCTTTGATTAAATTTGATGTACGGCGATTTGATTAAATTCCATCACAGTGAAACTTGGTGACGCGCTGATGCATAGCTGGAGATTCGTCTATTGGACTACATACTGCTTTTGTACCATAGGCCCCACACTAGCTCCATGCTTTCAGTGAATGTTCTCCCCAACTCCCTCACTAAAGGACACAGACAGTTGCTGAGCCAATCTTCTGTGACCTGATATAGTCTGGACACATTGTGCTTTTCGCTTTTGCATGACACCGGCTCACCACCGAAATGCCGCCACGATGCTCCTCTCAAAAAACAGGTGCCTGTCGATGTTTCACAGTGCTCAAGCTTTGTACCTGTAATCTTTAGGAGGGTGTCCCAGGTCATAACTGGTGCGTTACAGTAGGTCTTTAGGGATCTGTCGCGGCATGCCTCGAACACGTTCGCCAGAAGAAGTACACCGGTTTTTAGATAAAGGTCGATCAGTTTTCCCATATTTGACAGCCAAACACCTTTCACACGCTCTGCGTATGCCTATAGCCTTTCTCAGATTTACCAGAGCTCTGGAAGGCCGCTATGGGCGGAAAATGTGTTTCTTTGATGCACCCCTAGCTGTGTATGTGTTCATATTTGTACACACCTTTGGGGCGCAGAATTTCTTCGTTGATAGCTTAGCCAAGAACTTTTCCAGACTCTGCTCGCAAAGCGGAAACTGTCGATAAACCCTGACTGCCCTAGTGAAAACGGCATGTACTTCTCCATGTTGGTTTGGAATGGTGCTGATCTTTCCAGACGAGGCAGTTTCGATAGCCTCAATAAGAATATGTCCATCACAGCTTTGCAGGTTATGTACCTTTATTTTCTCTAGGTAGATCCGCAAACTGAGGTACGTGCTTTGTGGATGTACCGCGGTACTTGCCGGTCACATAGCAGTGGTTTCGTACCTGATCACTGTATAGTGTCTTGCCATAAATGGAGCAGTCTGTGATTTCTATCCATTTAAATCTCAGCTGGATTTCGAAGCTCCTCTCAGATCTCCTTTAGCTCACGCTCAAGGCTTTGGATGAAAGTGGCGACAGACACCTTACTACGGTAGAGCACTGGATCCTTGAAGACGCCATCTCAGCATACGACTATATGTCAAAAATTGCAGAGGACCTGGTCAGCGATTTTCTGCGTATGAATTTAACGAGATCTCTGGTCGGGCCTTCCACTAGCTAGTAGGTTCATTGCCTCGAAATCCAAATTGATAATGTACGGGATACATATCGGGCGGTGGTTCTTTTAGAGGATATGATGCTCTTTTCTGGCTCCAGTAAGGACAAATGCTGGGAATTTTCGCCTCTATCGCAGCAATCTTTTGTGTAGGTTTCCCATAGGAGGGCATGGACGGTAGACATGCTTCTTCTGGCAATGTTTGTTGTGCTGGAACACGCAACGGCTTTGGTCTTGCTCTAGACTCAGTGGTTCTTTCCGCCGTCGGTGATCAGCAAGAGGTGTATCGAATGTTACCTGACGTCGTTTCTGATACGTAGCGGGTAGAGGCCATTTTGTCCCAAGCAAATACACTAATTTCGCTTTGGTGCTCAGACTTGCCAATATGACTAATCTTCATATAAAAGTCGATGTTTTGTATTGGCGGTACTTGCCTGTTAGATCAAGGTGATCATTAGCAGAGCACAAGCAGAGCAGGACGCAGCAGCCAACGCAGTGGTCGCAGACATTTTGCAAGCCTGGTACAGCGTTTTCCAGCTGTGCCGGCAACACGAGACTAAACTTTAGGTCATCTAGTATCCTCAGTTCCTTGCCGAGGACAGTTTGTGTACTAGGCGTCATATCACTGAGGAACACCAAAGCGTCGACTAAGAACAAGTGCTTGATACAGCGGTACAGTAGTCTTTCACAATCACCGTACTAGCAATTGGTTTATTGTCACTCTCTAAAAGCGGGAAGTTGCCGATGTTCTTACTTTCAGAGCTTGTCTGAGCTTTTCTCTTCCTTTGAGATAGAACATCATTATCGATGTCTTCATCGGCTAGGAGATTATCCTATTCTGCGTTCCGCAGAGCCGGCACTAGAGTCTGAAGTATATGCCTAGGTGCTAGAATTGGTCATGGGGCTGTAACTGGAGACTCGGCCTTGCGCCTAAGAGCCGGAACTGTCTCTTGCACCGGAACTATTTGCTTAAAATTGTTCCTAGGATCCGGAACCGATTGTAGGGCTAGCTAACTGATTATCCCGGCTCGTCAGTAGTGTGTCCAGCGCATCATCATATTAACTTTGCATTATTTGCCCTCTGCGATGCTACTCTCGGTCCGACAGCCTTTTTTGTATTGTCATGAGAAGCATGCACGAACAGGGGTTCCGGGAGTTTCTGCTGGTCCTATGAGCATAGACCACAAGAGGTCAGGTGCTCCCGCACCCAATTCTACATCGGGGGTGGGGTGGGGTGGGGTGGGGAGGGAGGGCTCGGTCTCATCAAGCGAGCAAGTAGTTCTCCGCTGATGCATGCGTGGAGGGCAGCATCACCCAAAGGCAAGAGAAACGCGTGGGGACAGTCTAGAGAGGACTATATCACTAGGAGCTCCACATGTTACTCTTGTTTCGGGACGATGCAGCTCAAATGAAAAAAAAAAAAAAAATGTTCAATAACCGATTGATACACAGGTGTTCTGTTCTGATATGGATTTATACTAAAAATGTGAGCGTTTTGAAGGATTTATTGCCATGGGTCAAAAAGAAGAAGGATTTTACTTACCATACGCATACAAAGGTCAGACTAAATAAATTTATTAATTACTAGTGAGTGGCCGATAGTCAGAACTGATTGGAGGGTGAAAGCTTCATTCCAAATTGTGTCCAGCACGATTGGTCTCCGCTACCAGTAATGTCAGACCCACCCACCCCACTCCACCCCAAAACAGCTCCCCCAACAAACAACCCCCCAACAACACCCCCAACCCCCCCCCAAAAAAACCCAAAAATAACCCAAAGCAAACGGAGATCTACTTGTTGGTCTATTGAATGTGCTGGTTGACCGACATAACAGGTTGGCTATCGAGCTAAAGCATCCATAAATTGTACATCTACTTAAATGTAGGTATAACACTGAACTGATACGTGATATGAAAAGTTTACAGAATTGTATGATATTGATATGAAATTACAATTTTCATCTGCCCATCGCGTACTTAAATCGTATAATGCGATAAGTACGACATTTTTTGTTAAATGATAGTTTTAGAAATTAGTGGAAAAATACCTGACAGACAATTGTGAGCCACCTTTTGAGATGGACCTATATTAGGCCGATAAATCAGTCCCATACCTATAATAATATTGACTGGCGGTTGACATATCGTCCATCGGTATCAACGTAGATTTGGACGGATGATTGATCGAACTAGGTCTAAATAATATGATGTTAAATGTAAACTCATAACTCGATCAAAATGTCAATTTTTAGATAAAATATACTTCAATTCTTGATATATTAAATTGGATTTTATAATTATTTTTTAAATAAAAAAATCCCAGTGAATATCAACAATTATATTTAATCTATCTAGATATAAATGATTAACATCATACTTTTGTTTAATATCGTTATAAAATGTAACACGGTGCAAAATCTGTAAACAACCTTGCACGGTATTGCTGGATGTAACACTCGAAATACGATGGAGAACTTTTCTCTAACCAGGGAAACACATATTCATTATATTTTGAAAGAAGTGTTTCCAATCTTCTGAAGAACAAAATATGACGGAAATGTAGCACTGTTATTTTTTTACTTTTTTTCCCCCAAAATCGAAACATGACCTTGAGTCATTGACAGTTCTTTCGGAACAGGCCTAATGTAGACCATAAATCCACATGCTGAATCACACAAACTCGCACTATTTTACGATCTTTATGATGTTAAATAAGGTCATGACATGCGCAGTAGAACTTTACTTCCGGTATGTTCACAAATTACCTGAAGAACTTTCGTACCATCGTTAGCATGATTTGAAGAAAAGTCTTCCATTCACACAGAATCAAGGCTGCGACTTTCGTTTTTAAAACAGAAAGTGGTCTCAAAATGGTATGTTTACATTTGAAAAATGGTTGGTATTTATTTAACACCTTGAGCAGGGGTGGGGTGATCATTATGAACGCTGTCATGTAGACCTACCGGTGTCATATGCGATAACATAATGCAGATTTTGTCCTGAGTTTTGTAGAAACTATCAGATAGCACAGTTGGTCAACGCAAAGGAAATTTGATGTTGACATTACTATAATTCACATGTTAAATTAGAAGTCGTCAGTACAGGCTATTGATAAGGAAGTGGCATTTCTACAAAAGGATATAAGAATAATAATCATACCAGGTGACTGCTGATATGTTCACGGAAGTAGATTAATTATAACAAGCTCAATGTGATTCATCTTAAATTTCTTTCACCCTATCTGACAGTAAGTTTAATGTAAAACTGAAGTGATTACTGCACGAATTTAAATACAAACGGATCTTTGTATAACAGATGTAGTCATTGCGGACTATGGTAGATTCAGACTAAATGCCAGGCTGGTTCGAAACATGTGAATTATTACATTATAAAGGACAATAATAGAACTCATTTTCTTTCAACAGAGATAATGCCACTAATTTTCTTACACTATCATCTTCTTTTGTTATAATTAATATGAGCTCCAAAAGATTTGCAGAATATAAACATGTATTATTGTATTGAATTAAGTCATGAATTTGACTGGAACCCAGTTTCACTTTATAGTATATAAGTTTTATTTAGTGCTGTTAGTATATAGTGTAATATACAGTTTAAAGATACATTCTACATAACTCTAATAAAAGCATTAACATACTCAGACATATATATAATGTTACTGCATAGTCCCTGTTTTCATATTATTTTGTTCGATTTGTATACAGAATGATGCCATCATCTCACATTAAATTAGGGATTTTGCTTCCTTAGTTTTCAACTGCTGACATACCTGGGAAGTAATGAGAAATATGAAATTTTAAATAACTGTAAATGTCATCTAAGGTAAAGCAATGATATTTCACATGCTGTAAATCAGCCTGTAATGTGATCTGAATCAGCCTATGATGTGGTCTGAATCAGCCTATAATATGGTCTTAATCAGCCTATAATATGGTCTGAATCAGCCTATGATGTAGTCTGAATCAGCCTATAATATGGTCTGAATCAGCCTATGATTTAGTCTGAATCAGCCTATAATATGGTCTGAATCAGCTTATGATGTGGTCTGAATCAGCCTATAATGTGATGTGAATCAACCTATAATGTGGTGTAAATCAGACTATAATGTGGTGTGAATCAGCCTATAATGTGGTGTGAATCAGCCTATGATGTGGTCTGAATCAGCCTATGTTGTAGTCTGAATAAGCCTATAATGTGGTCTGAATAAGCCTATAATGTGGTCTGAATCAAACTATAATGTGGTCTGAATCAGGCTATAATGTGGTCTGAATCAGCCTATAAGGTGGTATGAATCAACCTATAATGTGGTCTGAATGAAGCTATAATGAGGTGTGAATCAACCTATAATGTGGTCTGAATCAACCTATAATGAGGTGTGAATCAGCACATAATATAGCCTGAATCAGCCAGTAGTATGGTTGGAACAACTCTGGCCTGAGTTTGCCTGTAGTACTGTGTTACATTGTTTATAGTCTGCTTGTCCACACA
The DNA here is from genome assembly GCA_016617855.1 of Megalonaias nervosa. NCBI lineage: Eukaryota > Metazoa > Mollusca > Bivalvia > Unionida > Unionidae > Megalonaias > Megalonaias nervosa. Next base: position 11,177 of record JAECUM010045532.1, read on the forward strand.
CACACACATATATATATATATATATATATATATATATATATATATATATATATATATATATATAGTAAAGATTGTTTATAAAATTTCAAAAGGATGGGGATTTACAAAACATTATAAGTATAAAATACATCTGAATTCATAATATATATTTCAAACTGTCAGTGATGTTGGATATGCAGGATAATCAATTTATAACAGTATTACTGTCGTAACTCATGTGTAATGGTGATAACATTTTATAACAGTATTACTGTCATAACTCATGTGTAATGGTGATAACATTTTATAATAGTTCTACTGTCATAACTCATGTGTAATGATGATAACATTTTATAACAGTATTACTGTCATAACTCATGTATAATGGTGATAACATTTTATAACAGTATTACTGTCATAACTCATGTATAATGGTGATAACATTTTATAACAGTATTACTGTCATAACTCATGTATAATGGTGATAACATTTTATAACAATATTACTGTCATAACTCGTGTAATGGTGATAACATTTTATAACAGTATTACTATGATAACTCATGTATAATGGTGATAACATTTTATAACAGTATTACTGTCATAACTCATGTGTAATGGTGATAACATTTTATAACAGTATTACTGTCATAAGTCATGTATAATGGTGATAACATTTTATAACAATATTACTGTCATAAGTCATATATAATGGTGATAACATTTTATAACAGTATTACTGTGATAACTCATGTGTAATGGTGATAACATTTTCAAGAAACATGTATTTGTATAAATACAATTTAGTATGAAGAAAGTTCTTTTTTGTATAAATTTATATGTTTTACAATCCGATGACTGTGTCAGCCTACATGTAAGGTGCCAGCCAGTGAATTATAAAATTCACTTTTATG
>JAECUM010045533.1:0-25959 GCA_016617855.1 Megalonaias nervosa
TTAAAGGTATATCATGGCTTTGTCCCTCATTAATGCATTTGTTTCTTTGTTTCTGAGTATATGTGAATGCCTAAAAAGTAGGAAATGACTATGCCCATCAAAAAGCATATATTCCAGTCAGGAATCATTTGTGTATAAAATCGAAATGGGCAAACCCCATACTTGATTTGAATTAAGGTCGCTTTCGCCAACTTGGGCATGTGCGACCTCTAAATGCCCCCATTGGAGGCTGATTGATTTTTTTCGAGGGGGACGGAATAGTGCCGCGTCCTCTTCGCTTGAATGCACACAGAACGTGCTGATGGATTTTGTTCGTATTCGGAACATTTGAGTTCCAATAGACAGTGGTGAGTGGGAATTGACCCACACGCACTCACAGGGTCAGGTAAAAAAATGCCCGTTCGTGGCAAGGCAGGAAAAGTGGTCGTGAGGAAGGCGCTGTACATCCGAGTTCTTTTTGAATCCCTATTTTCCGAAAAATGTTTGCTTCTAGACGAAATTATAATTTGACAATATTATTTGTGCTGCTTATAGAGGTGGTAATGATAGTGGGCCAACCTCTGCTAAATTTTAATTTAAATTTATTTTAATTAGTTACTGTTTAGTTGGTGACTGATGGCTGGGTTTTGCCACCTTATATACATCTAGATTTGGGTCCTATATCCTAAAATAATTTAAGGCGCCGCCTTGTGTGGCTGGACATGGTGGCTTTGGAGTTGAGCCACCTTATAAAGCTAATTTGAGGTCTTATGCTATGTCTATATTATGTAGATTCAAGATTTTTAATGCGCTGCATTGTGGGGCTGGTCCTGATGGCTTTTGGTTTTAAGTCACCGTATAAAGCTAATTTAGGGTCTTACGTTATATTTAGCTAATTAGTCAAATTGTTACCCCGTTGTGTTGCTGGTCCTGATGGTTGGGTTTTGTGCCACCTTATAATGACTTAGTTGAATGGGCCAGTTTGTTTTTTAATGATCCACTGTATCACAAGATGTAGAAGAGACAAAGGAGTTGTTAGTAATTTTATTCAGGAAAAATTGTGATAGATGGTTGTCGACTTGGATAGCTGCAGTCATATTGCATTGCTTGACGAATCACAATCCCAATGCCGTATAAGGCAGTTGAATTGTAAGGTATAGAAAGGTAAGTTGTTAAAGAACCTGGATACATGCAGTCGCATTGCATTGCCCGACGAACCACACCTCTCAACTCGAAATCGTTCCATGAGATCCGAGATGAGGCAAGGGCTCCAGCCCGCGCATAGGCTGGTACATACCCCTAAGTGGGCCGTAAACCGAAGCCCCCACCCCATCTCGCACCCCCTGGTTCGATCATTTGGTGTGGCTAGCGTCATGCAACTGTTTCTGCTACTGTTTATGATTTACGGTGACGAGTTGAGTATGAATTAAATTTTCCACATTTATCAATCTCTCTAAGGAAGAGCAAAATTGACTCGATAGTTACGTTCGGGTTAGGGTTACTGTGGTATAATAGGTCTGGATAGGAACATGGCGAACCAATTGCTTTAAGGGAAGTGAATAGTTTTTCCCTTTGTTTTTGGTATTTGTGGCCGGTGTTAAACACGGTGTAGATCCTCAGTACTGGAACAATAGGGGCAATTAGAATTTCGTTCTGTATTGGATTTTATGTATCTCCCCATACTGCCTGCTAGCAATGTTTTGCCAGTTTAATTCTGTTTGATTCGTTGGTCATGTTTATTAAGAATTGGTGGGGCTTTGATTGTACGGCGAACTGATTTTTGTATGGTATAGTTTGCGACCCTTGGTACATAAATCCCATTCTGTTTGCCATTCTGCAACGACTTTTTTAAGATATGTTGTATAACTCTGGGATGCTGTAGTCAATGTGAGTGTAGTTTGCGCTATTAAGTTACATTTTATCTGCTAAGTCAGCTTCGTCATTTCCCGTCTCTTAATATGGGATGGCCTCCACATGAATTCTATAATTTGGTCTTGATTTAGCATATTTTTTTTTTTTTAGAAGCAATCTTGTTTTTTTTAAGACATTTCCCTTCCAGTTGTATTTCCGGTTTCCAGGGAGTATAAAACGCTAAGAGAATCGCTAATTATTAGCGTTTTGGGGAACTTAAGATTGTCTGCCAATTTGATTGCTTCTAATATAGCCCAGAATTCTGCTGTGTATATAGAGCAGTTATCAAGTAGTCTTGATCCATGTTCTTCATTTATCTCCGGTATGGTAAGAGTAGCAGCGGTTTTGTCTGGGTTGTTTGTTTTTGATCCATCGGTGTATATTTTGATATAATCTTTGTACTTGGTGTCGATTATTGTTAATACTTTGGATCTTCTCTAGCGGGAGGTCTAGTTTAGAGCCAAAGGTTTTCCCTAGGAGATTAATGGTGTGTTTTTTGGCTTGTCCAAGGGGTAGTGTCTGGATATTTGGTTTCCGTTTGGAGCTCTTCTATATTTAGTTCTTTACTTAATTGATGTATTTTCTTTGCCGATGGTGGGTTGGGAACGAGCTTCTTACTGAACGGGACATTGCATCTATTGATGTCTCTCGTAGGGTGTGAGAGATCATGTACTGACTCACTGCGTATCTTAATGTCAACTCTTCTCTTCTAAATGCGAGTGGTGTCTCACCTGTAAGGAGTTGCATTTCTTCTTTGGATGTGTTCGGTAGGGAGCCTGTGCATATTCTTAACGCCTTGGTTTGGATTATGTCCAATTGTTTAAGGAGGGTTTGTTTTGCTGATGCGTAAATCTGGCACCCGTAGTCCAGCTTCGATCTAATTAAGGCCCTGTAGAGCATCAAAAGTGTCCTGATCAGCTCCTCATTTCACACCCCTAATGTTTTTAAGGAGATTAAGGTCACCGATACAGTTCTGGACTAGTTCTGTAATTTGATATTTCCATGTTAGATGTTGATCAAAGTGCATGCCCAAAAATTTTGCTACTTTCTCAAATTTCATAATTTCGCCTTGTGGGTGGGTGGCTGGGGCTATCATGTACCTAGGTTTAGGGGAGAATAAAACTGTTGCTTTCCCCTTTGATAGTTTAAATCCCCATCTATCTGCCGATTTGCCAGTTTTTGTTAAATTGGTGTGTAGATCAACGATGAGTTGGCTGGTTGGATTACCTGCTTTCCATATGCCGCTGTCGTCAGCAAATTGCGATAAGTCGATTTTGTTAAGGTCGATAGCATGTTCTAGGTCGTTGATCATAACGTTGAAAAGGGTTGGGCTTAGGACACTTCCTTGCGGGGTACCGTTCTCGAGTTCATACATTTCGGAATAGTGGTCCCCTATTCTGGTTTTAATCTGTCTTCCTTTTAGGAAATTATGGATCCGTTTATGCATACAGCCATTTATCCCGTAATGATTTAATTTGGCGACAAGTTCGTCAGTCCAAACTAGGTCAAAGACTTTCTCTAGGTCAAGAAAAATCGCTATGAGATGCCGATCGCATTTTCGTTTAGCATTAAATGCTAGTTTAATGCATGATCCAAGCCTCACTAGTTGGTCTAAGGTGGATCTTTTGTTACGGAAGCCGCTTTGGTTTTGGGAGATCAGGTTGTTGCTTTCCAGATGTTTTAATTTGTTGTTGAGCATAGTCTCCATCACCTTGCTTATAGTGTCAATGAGTGAGATTGGTCTGTATGGTAATATTTCTGTGGGGTCCTTTCCGGCTTTTGGAATTGGGATGACTAGGTCTATTCCATCCGAATATAAATGTATTTCTATTTCCTACAATCTTTGTTAAATATGAAATATTCATCGTGAATTTATCAATAGTTAGTTTGTTACTATTTAACTTACTTTACATTAAAGTACCTACCTACCTACCTACCTACCTACCTACCTACCTACATACATACATACATACATACATACAAACAAAATTAAACATTTAGTGTTCAGTTAATAAAATAGCCCTCATTTCTCACAGTTACAACGGATATCAATGGATCGTGAGATAGATGGATAGATAGCGAGCACGGAAAATGCATGCTGCAGTACATAGTGTTAAGAAATATAACTAATTGCTTCGTGCAAAGGGTAACGCACGTTCCTGCACTACATCCTCACTTATTAAAAAGGTGATAATGCAGTTTATAAGCACGTGCAGATCAGGTAATGGCTGAAAGAAATAAGGAAACACAAATGTTGTGGACTGCTATTCAAGACGGTATTTTTAGGACTTCGTTGTGGCCATTTTATGTACGACGATAATTCTGGACTCACGGATTTAACCATTTCCAATGAATTTTTGTATGCTTGTTAACGTGTATGGACTAAACCCTGAAGTATCTTTACTTTGAGTATGTCCAGCTACAAAATCTCGAAACTGACACAACTGCGTCTCGTCATTTTGAAGTTCTTTTCCGATTACTTCGACACAGAAAATAAATGGTGTGTAACTTTAACGTGTTTAGTGGTCGATACGAACACTCGGAGGGGAGAGTACGACTTCCTAGGCACGGAAATGAATGAAACCTAAGGTATTGTTGCATATACCAATTATCTTGCATGTTGCTTAAAAATCGAATGATTCAATCTTGCATGTTGCTTAACAATCCAATGATTCATCGTTCTTATTATTATTATTATTAGTAGTACTAGTAGTAGTAGTAGCAATATTAGTACTATTAGTAGTAGTATTTTCTACAGGCGATATTTATCGATTACATAATATAGTCACTAAATTTTCCCCGTGGATTGATATACAGATAGTTTACGTTTTTAACACTCCAAACTTGTTAGAACGCTCTCCCTCTCCTCCTCCCTCCAAAAAATAAAATAAATACTAAGCCCCATTTTTTGTAATTTCATCCACTCCAAGGAAACCTTTTCCTGCAAAATCTTCCCTTTTAGCTGACTGTAAAGTTCATGAATGGAGACAAAAGGTACTATATAGGTTCTTGCAGACGTTTCCTTGGATAAATTTAGCAATTATCTCCCCTGGATAAATTTAGGAATTACCTCTCCTGGATATATTTAGTAATTACATTCCCTGAATAAATTTAGCAATTGCCTATATGAGATTCTATCTGCATTGACTCTACATGTTTGTGTATGTATGTGCGTGAGAATCGCTGGTCATCATAAGCTACGGTTCTCTCAAATCACTGGTCATATTGAACAGTGTTGATGTACTAAGTCTTGATGTATCATAATGATATTATCTAAATTTTCCTTGGATGCAGTCAAAATAATTCCAAAACAGCAATTTAGTCTTAAAGACAAAGTGCACTTTGGAATTCCAATGAGTAATTTAAATAATCAAATCTAATCCTTTTAGCTTCAAACTGAACACAACCGACTTCACTAAACTTTTATTAAGATATGCAATGACTAATTCTGAAGTAAATAACGTTTATATAAAAACCCAAGTCACAATAATAAAACCAGGATGCGGGTACTTTTCCCCATCAAATTCATAAATAACTTGCTTCAGGAAAATTCTTGCTTTCTAAAAAATCTAAGCCTTGAGCTCAACATCGCTAAACATGTTTATCTCTAAGAAAAAATTATCTTAGTATGTAAACAACAATCAGGAACATGTATTGGCTATGTAACATTGTTTAGAACAACAACAACAATAACAGACTAGTAGTCCGGTTGGCCCTCAATTAATGACGAAGTTCAGCCACACAATGCAAATTAAACATACAAAAGAGTACAAAATCATTAAAGGTATATCATGGCTTTGTCCCTCATTAATGCATTTGTTTCTTTGTTTCTGAGTATATGTGAATGCCTAAAAAGTAGGAAATGACTATGCCCATCAAAAAGCATATATTCCAGTCAGGAATCATTTGTGTGCGTGTGTGATTCAGATTTTTAACGTAGCTTTAACAGTTTTTCAGTCATATCGCTACGATGTCTGCAGTGTGGCAGTTTATAGTGATGTCTAGCACCGAGGCATCATGCCGCAGACATGTAGCATGATGTTTCACCCAGTCACATTATCCTGACACCAGGCCGATCAGTCCTAACACTAACCTCTTAATGAGCGCCAAGCGAGGCAGCTGTTAGTACCATTTTTTTGCAAGTTCTTGGTATGGCTAGACCGGGTTCGAACCCGCGACCTCTCGCATCCGAGGCGGACGCTCTAACCACTAGGCCGCCGGAGCGAATCATTTGTGTATAGAATCGAAATAGCCAAACCCCCGCTTCTACTCTATATTTATTGTTTTTCCTCAATGTTTTACATTTTACTTGATCACGCTCATGATGCTCCTGTCCATGATTTTTTGACATTGTTTCAAGCCACAAATTTAAAAATGTGTTTCAGTGATATTAAGATTTAGACTCAGTGGTATTAACGATTACTTAATTAAACTCTGTAGAATCGACAAGGATTCAACTTTGAATAAATGAACTTTACCTGACACTGTCCGCTTGTGAAAACAGTCCAGAAAAAGACAAACACACACACGCGAGCGCGCGCAGACACGCCCAAATCTACAATATACAAAAATATGTCGGTCTTTTAAAACGTAACTTAACGTAACGAAATTTTATTATAAAGGAGCTGATCAAATTGTTACTAAATAGATGTTAAAGATTTGTCTTCCCCACATCAATACACACCCTCATTCTCCTTCCCCTTCAAGAAACGTCCTGTGTACGAGACAAATATTTCTTGTGGTATTTGATATTTGTATGTTCCTAACTTTATGCAAATCTGCATTCGCCGCATGAAAGAAGAGAAGAAGAAAAAAAAACAAAAAAACATTATAATATACTGAGGCGTTCAAAAAGTCGGAGACTAAAGTACATCCTATCTCTAGAAGGGATATCCACTCGAGTAAGATAGTCAGTATTCAACAAATTTTGAATAAAATATCGGGGCCTTTGAATACAGAAATCCGGTCTTTTGTTTCTGCAACCAACGTTTTCTCCATTTCAAACACAGGCGGGGATCCAAGAGGGGTTGATGTAATCGATACGATAGTATCCAAAAAAAGAGGCAAAATTTACAATTTGCAAGAACAATAAGAAAACAAAAACCAAGTTTCATTAGCTATGACACATATAAGCAAAGGAACACATGTCATACATTTACTTCAATTTGCAAAGCAATAGAACCAATAAGCTTAAATCACACCTATCACTTATTACTGATTTCATGTTCAGTTAACATATTTCTCTACATATAAAACGGTATAATGTACTATTCCTCATCTCCTCCACCTCCTTATCATCTTCCTAATCGACCTCAATCTCCTCCGCTTCTCATCTCATCTTCTTCCCATCTTCTTCCCCTCTTCTCCTTATCTCATCCTCTTCCTCCTCCTCTTCCTAATCATCATCCTCATCTTCATGCTCTTCCTCATCCTCATCTCATGTTCATTTTCATCCTCATCATCTCATCGTCATCCTCATCATCTCATCATCATCATCTCAATAAGTATTAATAATAATGTTTAATACTATGTATAAGATAGGAATGGTGAAGATGACCATTTATTTCACAAGATTATTTAAGGGAAGGAAATGAAATCCATCACACTCATCAGATTTTTTTCTAAATGTTGAAATAGAAACATATTACTGGTTTCGTTTATGTTTTTACTGAGGCCTAGCAAGAAAGTCACGAGTAGGTTAGTTGATATCTGGCACTGCTAAATTCAAAATGGTCGTGTTTAGTTAAGTTTCAGCAGTACCCAATAGTACATAAAGATGTAGTATTGTTGTAATTACTGTATGTTTATTTAGGACTAGCGTTATTAATTCAGCTCCCATAGTAAACCCATGCAAACACCGTAATTTTTACAAATTTAGTAACTTTCAAATTGCTTATGATTAACATTATAGTATATATACGTCTTGCTTGATGACAGTTGTTTCTGTGTAGAGAAATGAACCATAGCATTTTTGCGATCCACCAATCTGATTAAAATCATATCTCCGCTGTTATACATGATCTGACTGCGACCGCTTTTGGGTTATGTTCTTGTAACCTATGTTATTACTATAATCGCTAATTTTATCAGTCAGATGAAGTATTCTTTCGCGTTTGTAGATTGAGCAGTGTGGAGGGGGAACTGAACGATTTAATTCACTTTCAGGTTTTTGAAAGCTGCATTTCCATTGGCTAATTCAAGTCATCAGAACATGACTCTGAAGCGGTCGTCGTCAGATCTTTACCCAAGTCGTGCAGATCTGATTTTAATCAGATTGTCGATTTACATGTCTGAAACGGGTGTTTTCAGTTCCTCGCCAAATGGTCGGGTGTTAATTTCGGTTACGAGTTTTTCCAAACTTCAAGTCTACAAATGGGCTGAAATTTCATCAATAAAACGTCTAATCCCGAGTTACCTTTAGTACTATAACCATTATCTCCTTTTAATGTAAGATTTGAGATATATTATCAGCCAGTCAAAATATGCAACAATGAGTAAAAGGTCAAGGTAACGATCTATATGTGCATGTATTGCTACAGAACGTTAGTTTTAAATAACAGAAATTACCTAAAATTCCTCCAGAACAAATTCAGTTTAAAACTTAAGTAAGGTATGCCTACGCCAATTAAAATATAAATATATGAAGTTCTAACACCTTCCATGAATGAAATTGGTGGGATTTAAAATCACGAGGGGTCATCACCATATTAGGCATAGTGGTATAGAGACCCAAGTAATTTTATGTGAAGTATACCGCTTTATAACACAACTAGGAAATATCACATTGCTGACCATTACTCTATAAATGGTAAATTGCTTAAACTTTGTCTGATTGCATATATCTTCACCAAAGTGCAAAGCACTCGACCTAGCTTGGTGAAATCTACACACTGCACCGCCCTCCCATTCAATACAACAGTTGCCATATCCTAATATGTTTAATAGTATACGGACAATCACTTAAGAGTAAATTTTCCTTGTCTAACAATAGAAACATATCTTTGCATTGATAGTTAAGTTACCTTTACATGTTATGTGTAATCACTCTAGGGCTGGTTTCCTCCATTGGACTCGTGGTACTAATTCAACACCATTTTAAACCTATGCAAACACCACGATATCAAAAATATGTGACCAATGTAAAGCTGTTTTTTTGTTTTTCTATTGGACTCGTGATATTAATTAACTCCCATAGTAAACATAAGCAAACACAATGTTAAAAATGTGTAACCATTGTATGGCTGTTCTCCATCGGACACGTGGTACTACTTCACCTAGTAAACCTATGCGAACACCCTATCTTGCAAAACCCAACCTATATTTTTCAGTATAAGCCTATTCTTGGTGACAGCTTCTTTCTCGAGAAAACAGTAAAGATTAAAGATTCTTCTTTCTAAAAATGTAGTTTTATTTTCAACCAGTCCTGGCCAGCCATATCCATATGTTTTGTATTTTATGTTCATCCATTTCTATACTACATCATTCTTTCATAATATTTAATACCACAAACCCTGGACTTCAAGTCTTCCACAATACGGAGAATTGAGAAAACGATACAAATATTGTTAGCAAACAAGTATGGACCTTTTATCCGTTTTAAAATCCTTACCTAAAATGTATGAAAAGCAGATAGCCCTTCATCTTCCACGATTTAATAAAGAAGTTTAATGTTCTGTGTAACTAACAATTTTACTTCAGAGAAAGGTATTCATGCCAAACCGCCATCAGAAAGTTTGTCGATTCATGGTACGCAGCTATAGGTCAAGAGGGAAAATCAGAGCATTTCATTAAGATCTTTTAAAAAAGTTGATTTAGTAGATCAAGAAACTTTAACGAAAAATTCGAAAGGCATACAAAATCGATGACAATTCGCTTGCTTATTTTGCTTCTTACTTAGCGGGAAGGAAACGGCGCGTTTCCGTGGCCAGTGCAACTCCTTATTTACGACAAAAGCAGAGTCCCCCAAGGATGCATTCTTGGCCCTTTTCTCATTTTTCTTGTTATTAAGAGTGATTGCAAGAACAGCAACTCTGAACATTACATTACAATGAGTACGATTAGCGTCATAAATATTGTTATGATTTTGATAAGGACGGCGTCACTGGTTACCTTCTATCACCATGTCATTCTGTCCGAAGATAAGTGGTAGATTCAGTATGTTCATTATGTGCTTTTCAGTGTACTGGCCAAGGGTATATAAGGTCAGTCATACTTGTATAGATCATTAATCTAGTGGTAAGCTCACTGCGAAGCATGACACGCGTTGTTTTGATATTTTGCATAGTGATGAAATTCGGGGATGCATGAGTACATGGTTTGGTAGTCGATAGTGGCTATACCAGTCGTATGCAATGTTACGGTTGAGGTTGGATCAGTGGCACTGTTAACAAAGCAACAGAACAACTTGTCTGTATAAACTCTCAGTATTACGGAATCCTTCGCATTTCATCGCTAGCTTGCCAATTCATTACCGTCATTAAAAAATACCGTATGCATGAACATCTAATTTGAAGGTTGTATTGGCGTGCCGATTTTAGCGTCCTTTACAACTTTAATGTGAAGAATTTGTGTTGTTGCCCATAATAATCTGATACAAATTTAATGTGAAGAATTTGTGTTCTTGTCTAAACAAATCGGATACAAATTCGAATCATTCTGTCACGATAACAACATTGGTCATATTGCAAAGTAGCCAAGAGAACGCTCGATACAAATTTGAACGTACGTGATAGGAATGAACGACTTGAAATTATGTTAAAAAATGTCTTGCTTGCATCGCCGTTACGATACATACTCCAACTTGTCTTAGCCAGTACAACACGAAAAGTAGGTCATTACAACCAAGATTTACGTTGTATATGTGTTAACATAAGTGATACAATAAATGCGAAATTTTATATGAAATTGTAATACCATATACCTTACCATTTACGGCCTTAGCAAATGCGGGGTCCGATTTGGATCGCATTTGCCAGGGCCCCCTTTGGATTTACTCATGGGGCGCCCTGTGAGCACGGCATTTGGAAATAAACTGTTTGACAAGTTTTATATGAGGTTAAACTTGAAACGTTCTTCCATTGTTTTAAAATTACTTTCTCACTATAGATATATTTTTAAAAATTACTAACGCGCGGGGACCCTGTTAGCGCGGGGCCCGATTGGGGCAAATTATTCCAATCGGCCTAAAACAGGCCCTGTATCTCTTACTCTAGGAAACAAATTGAGCTGTAAGTGATAAATAGTATATTTAGTACGTTCCAAAAGCAAATATAATAGCTTGATATACCTAACGATAATGTGTGTGTGTGTGAGAGAGAGAGAGAGATTTGGATTTTAACGTTGCTTAAAAAATTGTTCAGTTCTGTCTCTACAATGTCTGCCGTGTGGCAGTTTATTGTGATGTCTATCACTGGGACGTCATGCCGCAAACAAGTAGCACCATGTTCCACCCAGTCACATTATCCTGACACCAGGCCGATCAGTCCTAACACTAACCTCTTAAATGCTGAGTGCCTGGCGAGGCTGCTGCTAGTACCATTTTTATAAGTCTTTTGTATGAGTGACTCGACCGGGGTTTGAACCCGCGACCTCCCGCATCCGAGAGGGACACTCTAACCACTTAGGCCACCGGAGCGGTCGAAAGAAAGAGATCTGTTTTTGAAACATTCGATTTTTTTAAATTTGATATGTGACGTGATGAATGCCTGCGAAATGAAATAGTTGTACCTACCCTCTGCGACTACTGGGAAATAGAGATGTTCTTCAAGATTTTCAAATAATAATAATAATAACGCCCCTTTTATTATTGTTATTATTATACTGCTGCTAAATATGATTGTTTTTGGGAGTGACAATTCTAATGACAGTAGTCTCGATTGTGGTGGTGGTGGTTGTAATTATTACTGGTTTTGGTTTTAATATTGCGAAGGTATTATCGTTGTTGTCCTTACTTTTTTAAACCATTAATATCTTATCCCGGTGAACTACTTGTTTACTTCCCCGTTATATCATAATGAGACTAAAACCAAGGATAGCTGTGTTAAGTACGAGTTATAGAAATAACATTAGCTACAAACATAATCATTGATAATAAAAATTACGGCTGATTATGTAAAATGTCTTTCTAAGAACGAGTGATGGAAAATGTAGTAACTCGAAGCATTATGAGATAACGTTAATTAAGCTCTTTTTAGCTTGATACAATTTATTGAATAGCCAGGAGAATTTTTAGCAAGGAGTTCTGTTGCTAACATTTTAGTAGCAAATAATAACGCGCGCACGCGTTTCTAAATTCCTGGATCCGTGCCAGCCAAAGTTGAAAGGAAAGTTATGTTTATTGCTGTATTTATTATATCCGCTTTATTTGTCATTTATCAGTTGATAATTCTGTCAAAACATGAATGTGCCGTAAAACTATAATTTATTTCTTACAGGTTGATAACAATCAACCAAAATTTGTTCTTTAGCAATTTATATTGCTGAAACTAGTTGTCAATCAATTCGCAAAATAAGGGCTAAAGGTTTATTTCTGTTAGATTAGAGACTGAAATTTAATTAAGTTTCTGATACTAACAATAAATAGCAAACGATGTCGATTTATTTGTCAAGTCACTGATTCGTTATGACACAGAAACTATTAGATTTACTAGGTTAATTGGCCGTTCTAAAACTGGAATAAAAAAGGAAATTTCTATTTAAAAAGTGGGATGAATGAGTTTAAAAAAGTTTGAACATAAAAATGCAAAAAAAGAAAAAAATATGCAGCCGCGAATGTTGAACTCGGGACCTCTTGTTTGACAAATGGGAAACAAAGAGAAAGAAAGGAAGAAAGAAGACAAATGTGGGTGTTTATATATATATATATATATTTATTTATTTATACTGGCACATTTGGGTACAAATTATAAGTTCCCTTTTGAATTTTAAGTAATTTTTTTTCAGAACATAATCTGTATGCCTTTGTTTTTATCAGTGAGGTATGAAATGAATTAAAAAAAGGAAAGTTTCAACATTAAAATAAAAAGCAAAGCGCGCAAAATAACAAATTTGATTTTTAAAGAAAGTTTGAAGATAAAAATACCAGAAAAATGTATGAAACATTTGTGATAACTCGCGACCTCTTGTTTGTCATACGTGATACACAGAAAGACAAATCTGGGTGTCTATGATGTAGGTATTACATTTGGTCTTCGTCCTCTATCATTGTAAAAAGGATGTTACAATACTAAAAGGCTTTATTCCGAATATATAGCGACCGATTTGATACATACGTTTATATAACTATATTGACACAAATATGATATTTATGAAATTAGTGAAAATTTGAAGACAAAATATGTCCTAGAAAAATATAATGGAAAAAAATTGGAAAAAATATAAAACATGTTCATAAGGATGATAAAGATCTGTTATGTCTTACAAATGATTAAAAATGTTCATACTTTTATAAAACGCTAAATTATGGCAAACTCCCAATATAACAAGAAAATTAAGTCGCTTGCATTCCTTGCACACGTTCTGATCACTGTTCCAACAACTAATAGCACACAATTATACAGGCACTGCAGCTATTCTTACACAGATGTAATAATCCATGCATTTATTAGCTGACAAAGAGAAATAGTTTGGACACACATTATAAATAATTTATAATTCATTTTAGTGTCTGTCTTCATAATGTATCAGATGAGGAATTTATGCAACATCACGTGGGAAGGGAATTTCCCGAAGGTATAGGCCTAGACGAGCTCGAAATACTAAGGAATTTTATAATTTCTGCTTCAGTGTTCTCTGCGTCTGTAATACATGCATTTGTTTCTTAATAATAAAATCGATTTTCAAATGATAAAGGTTTGGAATACATATGATGGTGTCTTTTTGTACGCCATTTATGACATATTATTTACTGTATAAAATTAAGCATGAGATGTAAATTAAGCATGAGATGTACACTAAGTATTAGGCTTCGATTACTTAGATTTACTTGAAAGGAAGCTGCACTTAACGAGACTTCTCCCATGTTCATATATGCTAACTGCATATAACTAATGCGTTGTTTGTTTGTTCGTTTTTTTCCAGCTTCTTATGAGTGTATCCATGTTTCTATGTTCGTATCATTATCTCCACCGTATAAAGACTGATAATGACCTGAATTCTAGGGATACACTGATGTGCAGGACTTTGAGGTAATAAAGCATTAAGTCAGCTTCGCTGTCCTTAAATCTTCCTGAGAATAATTTTTTTTTCTCATTTGTTTCACTATCTCATACGTGGACACAAATAATTTATATTCGGATGCTTACGATCCCATCGAATGACAGACTGATATATGATACACACCAGCCTATCAACGTACATGTAATTAATACAAATAATCCGACATTCAGTGACAGGCTCTGATCGACAGACACACATGTACAGTTGGGTTTTGATGAGGGATGTGACGACGGGTTGGTTGTTGTTGTTGTTGTTCTAGTGTTTAACGCCATTTTTCAGCACAAGATAGTCTATACATGGCGGCCAGTAGAAATAGTGGAGGAAGAACCCCGGAAAACCCCGGAAAGTACCACCGACCCACGAGAAGCTACTGGCAGGCTTTCTCACATACCCACATTGGCCGAGCCAGATACTCGAACCCACGTAGACAGAGGTGAGACGGCAGTGATCCGTAACGGTGAGCGCTTTAGACCACTGGGTCACTCGGGGCCACACACGGGGCGGTTGCTCCAGGTGCCAGTGGTCTTGAGGCGCCAAAACAACTGAAACAATTTTGTTTTCGAAAATGACCCATATTGTGCGTTTGTAAATTTGTTACTCTTGAATCCCGACTTTACCCGTATAACAAGAATCTGCAAACTCAATTCTGTAACCAGAATGTGCTAGTGAACTTGAACTCTATCCATTCGCCCACCCCCAACACTCCGCTAATCCTCTTTTGCATCAGAGCGAGTGAGAGGGATCCAGTCATGGATCAATACTATCACATATCATTTAAAATAGAAGCAATGCATATTTGTGTAAACAAAAGTCCATAAACTATTGATTTTCTTAAAATGTATGGTTTCTGTACTTGCTAAACACTCATATGTTTGAAGTGAAATTAATATTCCTGATGTGGAATTGACATAAAAGTATGCTTGTCTTGTCTTGTGTGAATGATAGAATGAGATGCAAAGAAAGTCATCAAATGACATTAATTGCTTGAAGTGGGTTCGCTAGGGGAGCTCACAGCACTTCCTCAAACTAATTAGGTGGTGGAAGGGGGCACTATCCCGCTGCCAAGAACCTTCTCCCGCCTTCGAACCTACGTGTTTCGTATGCAAAGCCTTTGGGCCATCATCGTCGCCTGATAAAAATCGTTGCAGGAAAATATTTGGCGCCCCAGGCCCCGCTGGGGGAGCTCACTGCACTCACCTAAATCCCTTAGGTAGTGGCAGAGGGCACTAGCCCACTTCCAAAAACCTTCTACCGGCTTCGGTCCTTCGCGCCTCGTCTTCTAGCCCTTTGGGTTATCATCTTCGATCGATCGATCGAGAGAGAGAGAGAGAGTCTATAAACAACTAATTTTTTTATTTACAATTTAACATTTATTTGCCATTATGTTATTTCTGGTGCTAATGCTAGATTGAGTGATTGATTGATTTATCTTTTTTTTTTTAGCGATATAGTTACGTATTCATATACTTATTTACTTATATATGTGTATAGTCACTTAATCATATAGCTATTTATTTATTTATGTACATATTCATATTGGTATTTATTTATCTATTTATTTATATAGTTACATATTCACATAGTCATATATTTAAGTATAGTTACATCTTCATTTATTTATTTATTTATTTATTTATTTTCCAGTGCAACAGTGCTTGCCTGGCTTGCGAGGAGACACATAGCCTACAGAGTACCTCTGACTTTGGTTGGGATTTATAATTTTTTTTTATTTATAATTCATTTTTGTTTTCGTTACTAGGGTAGTATCAACTGCAAGATTAACTAAAACAAAATAACTACAGATAATTGTATATTTTTGTATACAGTAGTCAAGAGAGTTCAGGATGTAAATTTTCCTTGCATATATCAAATTACTGGTTTTCTCAATGTCAGTCGATATATGGTTACATCTACTATTTGTGGTATTTAGTTATCACAAAATATGGTGCCTTTCATACGTGAGAAATTTAGAATCTTACAATGAAAATAGATAGATCAAACATGTAATATTATGTACCAACTATTGGGGACATTGATATAAAAGAAAGTAAATAGATCCTGATGGTAATCTGATTCCTTTAGATATTACGGCAGGTGATTCATGTATAGCTGCATATGATTGTGCGGAATATTACACTAATATAAATATTTTACCATCTAGAAAATGTATAAACTATTTGAATATATTGATCACAAAATTAAAGATGAAAATTCAGTTATTACTAGTCACTTTGATACCCTAGTGGAAGTTGAGCATTAAACAGTTACAGTTAGAAGTAAGAACACCGGTTAGACCATTTATAAATATTCATTTGGAAATTGTATTTCATACTAATAAACTGTGTAAAGACTTTTACACACCACTTTTGAAAACGGTTGTTAAACCAAATGATAAAAAGAAATGGAATGCAACTTTGGCATTTGAATATGACCTTTGAATATGGCCTAAAGATTTTACAGTGAAAAAAAACCCCTCAGATTTATTATGGTTTCACACTTGCGTGTTACTCGCAGAATTGTATCAATGAATTTAGTGTTGTATGCGATACAATTGTCTGATACCGATCAATATATTTTATACAATAAAATTTCCAGAAATTTAACATGCTTAAAAATTTCAAGAAATATCACATACATCATGTGTATTAAAAAAAAATATTTCCTGTATTTCAAAATTTAAAAGGAAATCAATAATGTCTGAGTGAAAGCGATGTCATTTGCTGCTGTCTTGACTGTCAGATGTGCTGCCCCACTGACTTAGGCCTGAAATAAATAAGTAAATAAAGAAATCAATCAATCAATCACTCAATAAATAAATCATTCAATCTCTACACACACCGAGAAAGAAAATTAACTGAAAAAGATCGGTCATCCAGGTCACCTGATAACGGAAAGGGATGAAAGAATGAATATATGATGAGAGGTAGAGATAGATTAGTAGGTTGGTTTATTCGTTATCTGAAAATTTAAAACACATAAGAATGGTGGAGATTACAAAGAAATACGACCGAAATAATGACCGACAAATCTAACATAGGGCACTAATAACAGAATTTTAAAGAGAAAAATAACTGATTTAAGAATTTATTACAGCAAAACATCAAATATTGTCAAAATGAATGAAAAGATGAGACATCTTCCACAACCTATTTATCAGTTTAGCTATGATCCCGTTAAAGGTATGTTTTCTCTTTCTGTATTTATTGATCTCCATGATAGGGTTCGGCATTTGTGTATTTAATTCTCATTTGTTTATGAGAGAGAGAGAGAGAGAGAGAGAGAGAGAGAGAGAGAGAGACTGACTCACACACACACCTTGAATTGAATCCTCTTGCTGTTTTTGTTTCCTCTGTTTTGCCCCACACGTTGGTTTAGTCCAGTTAACTGCGAAATGTGGTTCAAGTCTTTGCTATCTGGATTCAAGGCAAAAATTGCCCTGAAGCATTAGGATCTGTTCCTCACTGAAGTGTGTTCTTATTCTTTTCTTCTTCGGGTCATTTTCAGAATCTGAATGATAATAACACTTAATAATAATAATAATAATAATAATATAGCCATCATCATCAGTAATATTAATTATATTTTATTACTATAAGGATTATAATGACGAATATGATAACGATGCCAACAATAGCTTCATGATCATTGCATTAATTCATATTTTATGCAAGTTCGAACAGGTACATATTTCTCACTTTGAATTTTCAAATACAATTTAAGTCTTGGCTCTCCTTTTGTTGAAAAGGAAAGGATAGAAAAATTCCGGGAGATAAGACATAAAGAAGAAAAATCAGCACCGGAAAATAATAAAAAATAGTTCGTTATATTAATACGTCTGACGAGAGCATATCTGACGTCTTCATGCTGAAAAGTTCAATTACTGCAACCGCAATAAACTTCTGTACACCACTTGTTATGCTTTGAAATTTCATATCCAAATTTGAATCATATCTACTTTTGTGATTCGAATGATCTCTTTACAGGTCTTTCAGGAAAAAGAATAATATTTCGTGAAGTTCAATATAGCTATAGCTATAACCGCAATTTTCATTGAATGCCCTATGACATGCATGAATGAAATGGTTTTTGGACCAACCCCGCCTGACATTTTTATTTATTTATTTACACGCTTCTAAAATGCACATGTTTAACTACGAACCAATCCGAATATTTAAAAAGGAACAGTATGTTTTAATTACAAATTGCAATTTAAAAATAAAATTCCAAATTGATTACACGCCTTTTCCGAAGATCATATCCAAAAGGAATAATATTTAGATAATGAATGTTCGGATAATATAAAATCAAGATATGTTCAACTATAATTTCCTTGTAATCCTAAAAGCGGAAATGTATTGCACATGAAGCTTTGCCCATTTTTGTTTAAAGACGAAGATCCCAACATAGAACCCCTCCCCCTCCCCGAAAAAAAATAAATAAATAAAACTTGTACAACAACCATTACCATCACCAGCACCCCACCATGTTGTAAATTATCCCGTGACATACAAAGTATGGAATAGAATATTCAAAATAAAATTAACATGGATCACATTTGTACAATCCTTCTTCCAAAATGTCTTTGTGATGATATTTGCAAACCACTTCACTTCATGTATTACAAATTCCACCCCCACCCCCTTGGATAGTTCCTTTTTATACAGGGCACACGAAAAGCAAGCAATGTGGTGGTATAGATTATTACGTACACGATGTACCCAGTCGGTACTTTTTAACGACCCTGTGACACGTATAACACTTTGTGCCGAATTCTCTGAAATAGAGAAAAAATGTTAATTATTATAATACAATCGAAACAAATCTTTAATAATGGCATCTATAATATGATTTGCTTCTGCACTCATTTCTTGATCACATATTGTTAACAAATATATCGTCGATTTCAAAAACATTTTCCACTTATAAATATTTAACTTAAGACTTTAAGAGATCTTTAGAATATATACAGAGAATGTTCACTACCTGAAAGAAAGAAAAATATATACTTATATATGAGCAATTTAATTATTTCGTGTTGAAAATGTATACCTCTGATAATGCGACCTGCAATAAATATTGTCTCCTTTGAAGAAGCATGATTGGTGTCTTTCAAGGCTTGTTACAAACGCAGCAACGAACACATTGCAAATGCCAATACTGGTTGTTCATGCGCAGGAAATAGCGCTCATAAATCGTCAATCCACATCGTGCACACGTGACACCTTGGTCCTGTAAAACCAGAATAACTGTCGATATAAGCAAATGCATCTAATAAATAAGAAAAGGGATAATTCAATACATAGATTAAATCAATTAATCTTTCCTCTCTTCTGAAACACATTTATTAGCACCAATTCTTACAAAAATTGTTCTACTACCCAACTTTATGAAGAGTACAAATAACAGCATTGCAAACAATAGCCCCCACTAAATAGTGTCATAATGCTAAATTGTGTCATAAAGGCAAATAGAGTGATAATATAATAAGTACCATAATACTAATAATAGTATCATGATCCTGAATATTACCATAATTCGAAATAGTGACAGAATACTTAATTATATAATAATAATAATGTAATAATATTATCATAAGGCTAATAAAAGCATTATAATATTAAATAGTGTAATAATTCTAATAATAGTATCATAAGGTCAATAAAAGCGTTATAATACTAAATAGTGTAATACTAGTGTAATAATACTACTGTAGTAATACTAGTGTCATAATGCTAATCAGTATAATACAAATAGTAACATAATGCTAATAATAGGATCTTAATCCTTAACATTGCAATAATACTAAATTGAGCAATGATACTAAATAGAATAATACAAAATGTCATACTATTAAATAGTGTCATGACACTAAATAACGTCATTATATTAAATAGTGTAATGATACTAAAAAATGTCATAATAATAAATCGTGCCGCGGTATTAACTAGCATCATAACACTAAATAATATCATAATACCAATTAGTGTCATAGTACCAGGTAGTCATACTAATAATAGTATATACGTACTAAATGGTGTCATATTACTGATAGATAATATAATACAATGATAATAAAATATAATACAATATCTTAATTCTAAATAGCAATAATAAGTATAATACTAAATGGTATCATAACACCAAATAATGTCATACCGGTAATAGTAACTTAATAATAGTAAGTAGTATCTTAATACTAAATAGTGTCATAATACTGATAGTTATAATAATAAATATTGTCATAATAATAGTAGGATCTTAATAATGCTACATAAATATTACAAATTAAACAACACCAACACGTAAAATTTGTGACTGGTTTCGCTTTATTCCTTCTTCAGACTGAATTCAAACTGAATTCAATATTTATAGGTTACTGCCTTTGTATGGCAACATATCAAGGAGGTTTCTGAATAAATACTGCACGACCTTGCGGAGTGTAGCATTTTCAGAAATAAAACAAGTTCATATTTTCCCATTCAAATGCAGTAACCTAAAAAGTGAACCGAAAATAAGCAAGTCATCAGTCCTAACGTTACTAAATTGCTAAATATTAAACATCCAATGTTTCTATGTTTCAACTTCAAGAAATTTATTTTAATTTGAACGTCTTTAAAGTTTAGAGATAGGAGTTTAAAATCAACTGAATGCATCTGAGAAAATGTGGTCACAAACGGATATACATAATTTTATTTCGAAATTAACGACTATGTTATAGCATCACTATTACCATTATTAGTGATGCTACTTGCCAATTTATCTGATTACGATGCCGACATTATTAGGAATAGACAAAGAATTTGCGCGACAAAATCACACTACTGCTACTACAACTACTCGCACAACAGCTACTGATACAACTACCACCACCACTACAACGACGATTGCTACTACTACGATTATCACTACTATGACCACAACTACCATTATCATAGTAAGAACCGTATGTGATAAATATTGGTAAAAACATCAATCGCATCTCAGTAATGCTACATTTTATATGGAAATAGTTGAAACAAATCTCATCTTTTTCATGTTTTTGGAATACGTTTCTCAGTCCAGCTGAGAAGTGTCCTGTCTCGAATTCCATATTGATATCCTTAACACATCAAATTAATTTCAAAACTTTTCGCCGGGTTTAACCAAATGAATACTTTCTAGTAATTCAGTGTTGGTCTATTATTTATTGGTGTGGTCCCCGTCAGACTTGCATCATAGGAGGAACCCCCTAGTGCCGAAAGTTAAAGGATTTTGTGTTGTTGCTACCCCCATCATGTAAAAGTTGTTTATGTTAAGTTTATTAGAATTTCAGTTTTATTAATTTGGATCTAGGGTTTATACACCACCCTACATTAGTGTACAAATACTCCTCAACCCTGTCTAGTCTTGGAGTTTAATTTACAAAAGTGATCCTTGCCAGGGATCAGTGTTGTCCAATGTATGCTATATGTGTGTGCTATTTGTTTCGTATGTTATCTTATGTTTTTGTAAGGACTGGCTAATTATAGGTCAGATTCTTAGAGTTGTTACTCAGTGGTTCAGATGCGACTCGGGAAGTTCGGTTGTGACGCATGAAGTTTTGTTGTCGGTACCGTGCTTCCCGGTCTTTGGAACCTACGATATAATTTAATGTGTGTGCTGTGTAGAAAGACCGATGAGAATAGTAACAAGACTTGGCATGTTGAGTGTATATGTGTATATTTATAGTGTTAGGTGTGCTTGTTGTGCGTATTTATACTTGTACTGTATATTGATTGCTCCATGTTTGTGTTCGTAATGCCTTGCCTTTAAGGAGATCCGGTACGATCCGTACTACCCCATGTGAGTCTCGTAGCATAAGCATCGTACCATCATATTCTCCTTACTCAGCAAGGCCATAACCCTGTGCCGTTGTATGTGTATGTGTTGTTCTTAATATGTTAATGAGATACAAGGACCTCTAAGGTATAACACTGATTAAAATTTAAATAATTTTAAGAATCCTCTCTTGCTGTTTTCATAATTGAATTGACATAAAATATTAAATCATTATAAATTTTCTTATCATTAATATTGTTTGTGAATAATAGTTGTTTATCTTCTAATACCCCGTACTTACTCTTAATTTTATCTTTTAACACCTGCCTTTCTATATCCATTTTAGATCATTTTGAGTATTAAATGATTTTTGGAATCAACATGATTTCCACACAGTCTACATTTTGGTAAGTAGCTTATGATGTGTCTATTAAAAGCAACCTCGCCCGTCAGCCATTTGTCGTGCAGGTATAGGAAAGGCCTACTTTGTATGGAGGCCGATCCTATACCGACCCAATTCTTCCAAATGGCCGTCCAATTTAAATCAGGATGGAGAAGCTCTATTTCCTGTTTATCGTGGGAGGCCATATGATTCAATGTTGTATATTGTTTTTTCCATCCCATAATCTTAAGGTATCCCTACATTTATATAATAGTTCGCTAATTCTTCTGCAACACCCGGGTGGTTCGAGTAATTTATTTAGTTTGATATTTTTGTCAATTTCATTATTAAAACGACATAAAGAGCCGTATAAGTAAATATATATTGTTTCCCACGGTATTTTAGGAGAATTGTTTGGTTGTCTAAACCTATTTAAAATAGTAGCTTTTTGTTCTATGCTTAGATTAGGTAGGGCTAACCCTCCTTTGTCTTCAGGTCTGCAAATGTGGTTTTTTTCTTTAAATAATGGATTTCATTATTCTAAATATAGCTCAGTAATTTCCTTTCAATGTTACCGATCATAGCTTCTGTAAGTTGCACCGAATTCGTTATATAATTAAATTGGCTATACACGTAGGTTTTAGCAACCTGTATTTCAGTCTATTAGGTTAAGCTTCGTATGCGACCAAGTTTCTATTTGTGCTTCTATCTTAATTGGTAACTCAAGATAATTCTTTTGAGTAGAGTTCGTTCCATAAATTATTCCTAACGCTTTTACATGATCTTTACTCAGATTTGGGAGACCAGGTTAGTTGCCCCTCCAGTTACCTATTAATAAAATTTCTGTTTTATCATGGTTAATTGTAGAGCCAGAGGCTTTCCCAAATTGTATGAATTCATATTGTAGATGTTTAAAGGAAGATCCATCTCTGGTAAATTTTGTGCAGTCATCTACATGTAGTATAGTTTTGAAATCATATTTCAAATTTGGTAATCTAATTTCTTGAATGTTAGTGTTTTTATTAATATTATGTTCAAGGATTCTATTGCTATCACATATCTATTATTGAGTTTAAACAATTTCTTATTATAATAGTTATAGTCTTACTTAAAATTGTATAGTCAGTATTTAATAGTTATAGGTCTCCAGTTTTTAATTGCTTCCCTATCCTCTTACCCTTTATATATTAGAGTAATAATCCATTCCCTTAGACTTCTTGGCATTTCTCCATTAAATAGTATATTATTACAAAGTAATTCCAAAATATCTACTAGTTCACTGTGAAATTTAATATAAAAGTCTGATGTTATGCCATCAGATCCTGGGGATTTCCCTTTTCCTAAACTGTTTATAGCTTTTAATATTTTCTCAACAGTAATGAATTTGTCACAATTTTCCCTTTCATTTGGTGGTATTTGTTTGTAGTTGGTTTTATGTAAATAACTATTATGTTAATACCGATGTTTATGTATATATATAACATAATAATTTTTAATATCCCCTAATACAACTTTTTTTATGCTTATGAACTATATTGTTAAAGCGAATTGACTCCATCTTATGTTCCCCTCTTTTAATTTCTAATGTTCTATAAAGCCCCCTACCCTTTTTATATAAATTCTCACGTTTCCCTGCTCTAATTTTAATACCCTGGGTAATTTCTTTTCCTAGTTTGTCCCATTGTCTGATTAATTTATCGTCCAGTTCTGTCAATGGTCCATTTTTGGTCTTAATTACAAAATATTTCTCCTGAGCCCATTGTTTATAAATTCTTTTGGTTTTACTAAAATACTTGGTTATGCGTTTTATTTCTCTTTTTGTTAATTCCCAATCATTCATTATATTTTCTACATATTTAGCTTTATGGTTATTCAAATGAGTACGAATAGTACTCACATATTCCCTGTCTAGTAGGTGAGCAGTTCATTTTCGAAACGCCCTGTTCCCACTTAATTGTATTTGTCATTAGCAGCTCAATTATGACCAGTTTATGGTCTGAGATTTGATCATTTAAAATGGCACATTTTTTTACTACATTAATATGGCTTTCAGATATATAAAACGTATCTAATCGACTTTCTTTGTTATTATCGTACTTATACTTATATTCCCTACTATCTTTGTTTAAGTACCTAAAAGCATCTGTTATTAGTTTTTATAAATAATTTGACCCCTTTCTGTAATCTTTTATCAGCTTCCGTAAGTTTTTCACTTTCATCTAATTCAGTCTGTATCCAGTTAAAATCACCTATTATGCAAAGATCTAAAACATAATGTTTAATATAATGGTTTGCTTTAGTAACAAAATTCTTTTTTTGGATTTATCCCTCCAGCGGGTGTATGTGTGTGTGTGTGTGTATATATATATATATATATATATATATATATATATATATATATATATATATACTGAAGATGTTCCATTTATTCAATTTTATGTGGACTAGGCGTCCTTGCAATTCATTTGGAGTTTTAAAGTTTTCAAAGTTTAATCCCTTGGCGGTTCGCCGAACAATTGTGGCCATCCCAGCTTTACTTTCTGTTGGGTGGTTACTGATGAGGACTAAAGCGTCAAGATCTTCTAGTTTCCTCACCAGATATTCTGGCATTCCTCGTGTTTCTTGTATTAGAATTACATCATAATTTTTGGATTGTTATAATTCTATCAACTTTATTTGTAATACCAATTAACGTTCATAGTCGAGATTTGCAGGTTTAATTCCTCCGTCTTGGCTATGTAGATGTATTATAGTTCCTTCATGTATTAACTATAAGTTATTAAACATTATGTGAATTTTTAAGTATTTAAGTCATAATTATTAGTGGGCAGTTTTCTTAGCTCTATAATCCTCTAGGCTAATTATTTTTCGTTGGCTCTCTCTAGTTAGGGAGACGGTTTGGGTTTTTTTTGTTCTTCCTTTTTTCATTGCGATATTCTCTTAAATATTCTGTGATGTCTGTTTCAGAAGGGGGTCCTAGGTGTTGATGCCGTTCTTTTTCTTTTCATGGGCATTATGGGGGTAGATGTATCCATTTCCTTGTTTTCTCCATCCTCTTTTCCTTGTATTTGTATTGGGGATTCCTCTTCCAGGTTGATTGTTTCATCCACTGTCTTGTTATCATCTTGGGAGTTTTTGCAGCCTGTGTTTTTAAGTTTTCTTTTCTTCTCCAAATTGTGGCTCTTCCAATATTAAGAAGAGAGATGTTTTCTTTTCTATGAGTTTCGGTTCTTTGGCTTCCATTTCTCTCCTTTTTATGCCGTTTCCTTGCCCTAGCCTTGGCTTTTCTTCTCTCAGCAGAGCTAGTTTGGTCTGCTGATTCCCATTTTCCGGAGTTATCTTGAGTTGTATTTTGTGAGCTAGTCTCTATACTGTCTTGTTGCGGAGAGGTTATTTCTTCCACTTTTTCAACCTTTTCCTCTGCCGGTTCTGGCACTGATTGCAAGACCCTTTCTGTTTCATCATCTACTAATGTCCCTGTTGTAGCATTTATTACTGCTGCGGCGTATGATTATGGGGATGTGTTTTGAGACGTGTTTAGCAGTATGTGATGTTGACAGTCTCTTGGTAGGTGGCCAGTGGCTCCACATCTATTGCATTGTCGATGATTTTGACATCCCTTGTACCATTACTTGATCTTAAAACCCACAACATAGAAGAAAGGTGGGATCTTC